>JABXWE010017189.1:0-22512 GCA_014611495.1 Limonius californicus
ATGTTTTCGAATTTTCTGCTCTTTTTGTTTGTTTGTACGCCTCTGGTTTTGTGGATTCATTTAATGCTTCTAGTGATTGAAATCTTTTTTCTAGGAATTCCAGTAGATCGTCCAGTTCTTGAATACCCCTTGGATTTGTCAAGGGCTGTTCATACAATTTTTTCGTTTCTCTGTCTAACTTCTTTGTAATTATGTGCGATATTAACGGCCCCCAGGTGGTTGTGTCTACGCCTATGTTCTTGATGGCTCGTAAACTTTCAATTGTGGTGTCATGAATTCGCTTTATTTTTTCTGCCGATTCATATGCCGTTGTGGATTGTTCCAGGATGTTGTCCAAGAATTTGGTAAATAGAATTCTCTTGTTGTATCGCTTGATCATCATGTCCCATGCTGTCTCGTAGTTGGCATTGGATGCTTCTAGATGCTGTATTAATTTGCTAGCTTCACCCTTGATGTGCGTTTTCAGAAACTGCATTTTTTCTGCGTTGCTTAATTTTTTGCTATTGTGAATAATTTGCACAAATATGTCGTGGAAAGTGGTCCATGTTTCATAGTTACCTTCAAATATTGGCAGTGTGATTCTAGGTAACGACACATGCGTTTCCTCGTTTTTCCAATTTTCATTATTGCTGCGTTTTGGAATAAAGCTGCTTATTTTTTCATGTAGTTGGCACGTCGCTTGCTCGAATTTTTCTTCGGCATTTTCATACATGTTTATTGTAAAATATTCATTTGTGAAATTCGTTTCGTATATTAAGATTTCTTCGTGGAGTTTGGCGATGTCATCCCATTGCCCAGATAATTTGTTTAATTTATACTCCCAGTGCAGTCCTGTTTTTTCTTGTTCTATATTTTCCGTGACGTTGTTAATTATTTTTTCCAGTGATTTTATTTTGATGAATTGTCTTCTCAGGCGAATTTCTTGATCATTTGTTGTTTTACTGGTTCGTGTATCTGCATCTTCTAGGTTGAATTCCTTAGCTTCCCCTGAATTTTCATTTTCAGGTCTTTTTAATTGTAGTGGTTGCCATTCTTGAATATAGTTCTTAGCTTCTTCGTAGCGATTTTTTACTTGATCGTAAAAGTTTTGCTTGAAGTAATTGTGCTCTTGTGGTAATTCCAGCATCAATTCTTCGTGGGTTTTGGAAAATTCTTCCCAATATTGTTGTAGTGTTTCACTGCGATTGGATAAATATTCCGGTGTTTTCCGGACTGAAGAATCTTTCTTCATGTTAATGACCAATTTCTGGATCATTTCTGCCAGCTGTTTCTGTTCTTTAGTTTTTTGCTCCATTCTTTAGCGTTATTTGACGCTTTGTTTAATTTTTTCTTGTTGACGAACGATGTCTTCTCGCCGTCGGTGTGTGTTGTTTCTTGTACTAATTTGGGGTTGTAAGTCCCAAATAGTGCTGTTTATAATTTGGAGTCGTAAATTCCAAATTATCTTGATGTCGGGTAGAAAGTATCTCTCGGCGCTGCTTCTGGGTTTATAATTTGGAGTCGTAAATTCCAAATTACATCGATGTCGGATAGAAAGTATCTCCCGGCGCTGCTTCTGGTTGGCTCGAAGGACCTTCCAAATTATATTGATGTCGGGTAGAAAGTATCTCCCGGCGCTGCTTCTGGTTGGCTCGAAGGACCTTCCAAATTATATTGATGTCGGGTAGAAAGTACCTTCCGGCGCTGCTTCTGGTTGGCTCGAAGGACCATCCAAATTATATTGATGTCGGGTAGAAAGTATCTCCCGGCGCTGCTTCTATCCGGCTCGAAGGACCATGAACAAACTTGGGGTCGTAAATCCCAAGTAAGTGAAAGTAAGATGTTACTGTAGAATGTTTATTAAAAACCAATAACACCTAATGGTACAATTCAGAGAGCGAATAAGCCAGACTGGACTCATTCATTAATGCATACTTGGTCAATGCAACTCAAAAAACTGACAAATTACATAAAAAACTGGTGGGTTTATATACAAATTCTATCAGTTCGATCAGCAATAATTTTGATCCATTAAATTGGACTTTAAATACGTGACCTGCAATATCAGTACATTTCAAAACATATATGCTAAATCGCTAAAACTAACCTACGACAATGCAAGTTTGCAAATATCGTATTACTTCGCATCGCATTCTTTTCGATGCAATGAACTAGTGTATGACCTAAATGGTATTGTGTCATGCTTACGTTATTAAAATAATTAATTATAATACATTTAAATAAAGATTAATAATTCAAATAAATTTAATAATGTTCATGTTAACTGAACACCCATGAAGAATGCAATGAACATTCATAAACAAATGAGTTTCAAATAAATTTTCATTTTGTGCAATACCAACCGAGAAAAATTATAAATACGAATGCTTACGTACGGAGGCATTACCCGCTCAATATTTAATCGCATTTCTAATGCTCTTTTTTTTTTTTCACACATTCATACTACCGTTCCCCCTCCGGAACCGCTTTCGCATTACTTCAGGGGGGTGCGGGCGTCCCTTACACACTAACCATTCATGCAGCATGCACCCTAAACTTAACTAACTGAATTGCGGTCGCCCCAGCGGGGATTCGAAACCACGCCGGAACAAGCGCAATTCAGTGTGACCTCGAGTGGTCAATGCGTTCTCGCACTCGACCACCGCGGTCCCTTCTTATGTTCGTTTAGCTTTGCCGCTTCTTATGAATTAAAGTGTTATATTAATTGCCAGTCCTAAGTCGACTACTATTTTATTATTCCCAAAGGTTAATTTATGGGAGGTCACTTTCTCGAAACTTCCGAGTAGGGAAAGGGAACGCTTGACATGTATGTTTAGTCTTTAGCGCCGATCGAAAACAGTTCTTAGAATCCTTTGTTTGGAGAATGGCCCGGAAGTTCCACGTGGAATATTTTGTTCTAGAATTCTTGCAAAATATTTCGTAATATGATGAAATATTCCAGCTTCTGGATACTGGCGTTCATTTTTTGCCGGTCCACTTCAGATCTCCTTTCGGCCCGGTTGCTTGCTAAGACCTCAGCGCCGACAACAAATACTGCAGGGGCGGCTTGGGTTTTCGATGGTTGTCCATCGCGTAAATTTTCGTATCGCTGTTATCACCGTGGGGTGAACAGAACCATCGACAAGTGACAAGTACCTTGGAAGGTATTTCTTTGCGAATTTGCTGATCGCGTTTGGCGGATTAATATCGAACACTCTTTCCTGTCCTTCTAAATGTGCCGCTGCTGCGACAAACGCAAAGCGACCTAGTCCCTCGTGCTGCGATTTTTTTCTGATTCTTAAGAACATACGAAAACCCCAATTTGTGCCTGCCTCTCTCTCTACTCCCCATTTGAAGAAAACTAAGGTAAAAATTATTATTGTGTTGTTACGAAAACGTTTTCCCATTTGACTGGTTTAAAGTGCTGAACGTTTTTTTATGCAACACAAAGCGATCTTCAGTCGCCAATTGCCATTAGTTATTAATCGTAAAGTGTAATTAATTTCTGTAAACACGAACGTCACTGCATGCGCAGATATGTGTGTTTAGTAAAGTAAATTCCGCAAGCCAGTGGCGACGAGCTTTTTGTTTGAACGTTCTAACTTCCTTCTGTGTTCAACTACAATTATTACCGTTTTGGTTGTATTTTTTTTGTACTATTTCTGTTACCAATTTCAAGCAATAGAATTATGTTTGTCTTAAAATTCACCATATCTTTTATTTGTGTGTATTGTATTGTGCATGAACTTTGTAAGCTTTGTATACCGGAGGTAACAAAATAATGGTGAGTTCGATTCTTGTAAGCTGCTGGCTTACCATGGTCTACGATTGTTTTATAACATCTATATTTTACATTTTCACGCAGCTTATTTCTTCTTTTGTCGAGGTAGTGACGAATAATAGTAGCTAATGGCCTGTTAATTTGTAATGTTGGTTAAGTTTTGCCACTTCATATGAATTAAAATCTTACTTTAACTGCCGCTCATACTCGATTACTATTCTATTATTTCCCAAAGGTTATTTTATGGGAGGTCACCGTTTCCGAATCCAAAGGAACGCTGACAATTATGTTTAGTCTATAGCTCTGATTGAAAACAGTTCTTAGAATCCGTTGTCTGCAGAATGGCCCTGAAAACCCTACGCACCCCCGGAAGTTCCACGTGGATAATTTTGTTCTAGAATGATTAGGTTTGTTGAGAGTTTATGCAGCCGGGGGAAAGCCTCAGCCTCGGTAGGTGAGCGCAAGTGGTTTTGAGCCGGAGTTGTTTGGCAGCGCCTCTGCTAGATTAAGTTACCGTATCGCTTTTCTCGCCCAGTGGCGACGACATTTCGTCGGATTAAAAAATTAGCAGAGTGTTACGCTTTATTAAAGACAATTCAGCAAAATTGTTTACTCGACCTGTGTCGTATTACAGCCATCAACCCCGTGACTTCCCACTTTCACCATTGCAGCGCTAAAATCTCGTACAACGAAGATTTCGCGCCTGACTACAAGCACACTCGAAATTTCCCGTTTACCGAAGAAAGTCTTCGCAATTGCTGTGGCGCAATCGTTCCAATCGTGACTCAGCAATTTTTCGGCTTCTCATGGCCTAAGAACACCCCAAATTGTGCCTCACTCTCTACTCCCTACCTGAAGAAAACTAAGGTAAACTTGCTAATGTACCATATAGTGATTGTTTTCCCCTGTTTACCAGTGCTTCGTTGGTAAATAAGAAACAGAACAGTTTAATTTCCCGGTTATATTAAAAGTGAGGCAATCTTCCGCTGCCCATCGTTTCATTACTTGTTAAGGTTAAAGTGTATTTAATTTGTACACTCGAACGTCGCTGACTGCGTAGTTCTGTTTGTTTATTCAAGTATATGTGGTATGCCAGTGGCGGCGTGCTTTTTGGTTTGGACGTCCCAACACTCATTTGTTTAGCCCATAGTTTTCCTAACTCGTTCTAAATTGTACTATTTGTGTTCTATATTTTACTGGTTTTACAGCTGTAACCTGGAGGGTGGCGCCTATTAATTTCGACTTAACCAGCATACTACCACGTTACATTTCCTTTCCTTAAGCATATCTTGTGAACCACTCCCTACTTCGCTGAGCTAGCCGAAGGCACTTCCATCTTTCCTGCTGCGGTTCGACGAGAAAGTCAGATTAGAAAAGTGCTACTACATGGTTTACAATTGTCAAAGATGTTCGTATGAGACAGGGACCGACGGCTTTACGTGCCCTCCGAAGCGCGGCCGGTTGCATATGCCCCTACACTGGTCAATCTACCAGAACTGATTGTTCTACACTACGAATACCGTTTAACTGGCGTCTACAGTGCTCCCTTATGCAAGCAATACTAACTAATAAATAATTTCTATAATGCTGAAATAGTTTCTTTACAAAAATGACCGCGATAGGAGTCACTTTTTCATCGCTCTACATACTATTTAATTTTTTCGCAGTGATACACCCATTTTCAACACCTACTGAAAAGATTCAAATAAATTTATATTAAATACGGCAATCTGATGTTAATCATTAGTTAGTTGCGTATGTTACATATAAAATTGAAGTCTACAACAACAAAAAATTGATACAGGGAAAGTTTTTATATCACTACTATTATCTGTTTGCAATTATATTAATTTAATTCAAATAATCATATTTTCTACATAGGAATGAAAAACTTTAATTCCTTCAAATGTTTCTGAAACTGTCGCTTTGATACGCTTTGCAGGAAGTTCAAATTGAATTGGATCCTTTTCTGAAGGAGGTAGCTCGATTGTGAACGTCAAATTGATACCTGCTACTCCTTTAAACCAATCCATACTGGTTCCCGTTGCAGCATATAATATTGGGAAAACAGAACCAATTGCATACTGAGTTCCTGAAATTGTTTCAATTGCCTTCGCAGCTTTGCTACCCAAAGCATAAAGCTCGGCGTTGTTTGTCGGTAATTCAGCCGTATATCCCCAAGGATAGAGAATTATCTGACTGAAGCTATGCAAACTGATTGTTAGTTTAATTTGGCTGGCGTACTTTAAAGTCAAATCTCTGAGAGCGCGAGTTTCCAGTTCAGAAAAGGCGTAAGGACCACGATAAGTCTCAGAACATTCATTTACACTGGCACCCTGTTCTCCCCAATGAAAATCAAAATTTCGGTTGGCATCTGTTCCTGTGCAGTTTAGTGTATTTTTAGAACGTGTTTTCCTCCAGAGTCGATCCTGAAATAAATACACTGAATTATGGATTCTACAACACATTCACAAAATCAAGATTGATGATCATAACCAAACGTTTTAATAAACAGGACATAATTTAAGAACAATTTCCTGAAATTTGAAATTGGTTTGAGTACATTAAACCATACTAATGAGTGGTAGTCTAAATCTAAGTTGAACTCAGCCCACGTTATTTGACCAAAAATTAGAGAAAATTCAACCCACGTAATATACAAATATACAGTCGAACTTTGTTAAACTGAACCTCTATAATCCAAATATTTTTATTATGCGCACTAGAAGATATTTCTAGACAAAATGCCTATTCCAATGTTCTCTGTAACTCGAAGTTAAATTTCTCACAAATAATTGCGGGGTTTACCCCAACCCTATGGTAATGATCTTCCGGTCAATGACCATTTACACTTTCGGCGGCGACTTGTCAACTGAACTTAAATAGTATAGTCTAGCATTCATTGCAGACATCGAATAGCGCGTATTTTCCGTTCTTGCGTACTACTGTGTAGTACCAAATACATTCTAAATACAATATAGAAGAATAATAATAAAGAACCAAATTGAAGAACAAGACGCCATCAACGGGAGCCGTACAAAAATAAAAAAAAAATTATAGAAGCCGCAACCGAAGCTGTAGGGGTACGAAGAGTAAATACAAATAAAGAATCAGTACACAATAATAAACCATGGCTCTGCAACGAAATAAAAATACTGGCGAAACAAAAGAGAACAGCATCCGTGAAATATAAGACGAGGAAGACACCTATAGCGTATGAAGAATATAAAATAACTAGAAATCAAATAAAATCTGAGATACGACGGATAAAAGAAGGATACTGGGAACAATTCTCAAGTAACATAGAACAAGAATTCTACAGAAAGCAAAAACAAATATGGAAATTTATAAGGACACCAAAAAAGAAGAAAAAGATATAGTAGAAAGTGAAAAAATTACACAAGACCAATGGGTAGACTATTTCACAATTTGTTTAAAGCAAGTGGTAAAGCAAGAAAAGACATCAATCCCAGAATTATAAATAACAAGGAACAACATAGAAATTCTAGTAGCGATTAAGAAACTAAAAAATGGGAAATCGGCAGGCGAAGATAATATAACAAATGAATTGTTAAAAGATGGAGGACAGGCACCAATTGACGAAATGACAATATTGATCAAAAACATGTTCTAACAATGTATAATTCCTGATGAGTGGAGAACAGGAATACTAACACCGAAAGGAAATCGTCAAAAGCCAAAAAATTACAGAAGTATTAATCTGCTGAGTACTACCTTAAAACTTACAACATGGATTATAACGACCAAAATTAATAACTTAACGACCCGTAATGATGAGCAACAAGGATTTAGAAATGATAAGTCCTGTTTATAACAAATGAAATTACGGAAAAAGCACTAGAATTCAATAAATCTGCTTTCATGTGCTTGTGTTACGGGCTAAACGAGCTATTTCGTCGACCCGCAACAGGAAAGGTGGAAAAGGCTTTCTGCTTAGCTCAAAGAAGTAGGGGTGATTCACGAGAAAAGCAGCCAACAACCCGACGTCCGTTCACTTCCAGCGTCCACTCACTTCCCCCTGCCGCAAAAACTCCCACCCAACGAATTGGTTGTAGAACAATGTTCATGGGCATGTGCCTTCCGGCGCATCCACAAGCGAAGAGTTCCAATTACTGTCTTTTGTCGGTATGTCCAGACTTACACAAGTACGTCAAACGGAACAGATGGATACTTTCAAAGGCTAAGCGGCAAAACTCAAACGAACGTAACACCTGGTGGATCTAGAAAAAGCTTTCGATAGAGTTCAACTAACCGATGTACTAGATATATCATTAGAACGACAAATACCAACTACTTTGGTACAAACAATTCAAAATATATCCCTCAGCAACACCGTGAAAGTTCGAGTAAGTGGAAATCTAACAGATCACATCCCTTTCAGTAAGGGTAGTCGACAAGGGGATTCACTGAGTCCGCTTTTATTTAACTTATTAATAGACAAAATAATTGATGGCGTCAAAAACCTCAGAGGATATAAGATGGGCAGAGATAGTATAAGGATTGTATGTTATGCCGACGATGCTATATTAATAGCGGAAAACGAAAACGAATACGATCTCCAAAGGCTTCTGATGCAGTTCAAAGTAGTAGGCGGGAGATTCAATATGAAAATTGCTGCAGATAAAACAAAATTAATAGTGATTGCAAAGGATCCCGTAAGATACAAGTTAATGGTGGATAATAAAATAATAGAACAAATCACGCATATAAAATATTTAAGCACCAACATATGTACAAGCCGAAATCAGGGAACAAACCCAAAAAGCCACGACAATTTCAGGATGCCTCAATAATAGTATATGGAGAAACAAATATCTACCTATAGCGTTGTAAGACCCATAATGACGTACGGTGCAGAAGCAAGATCCAAAACAGCAAAAACAAAACAAATGCTAGCAACGACTGAGATGGTAGTCTTCCGAAGAATAGTTACCAAAACCAGGTTGAACAGAGTCCGAATCACGGAAATAAGGGAAATGTGTAAAATCGAACCGGTAGTAAACTGTGTCAACAATAGAAGAATGGAATGAACACATTGATAGAATGAACGACATGCGTATTACAAAAGTAGCGAGAGATCGTTCTCCAACAGGAAGAAGAAGCTTAGGACGACCCAAGAAGTGTTGGAGTGACTGTCGGTATGGTGGTTAAAGAACAGACAGAATTGTCTATAATGAAGAAGAAGAAGAAGATGAAGAAGACGGATGGAATTTTGAGGAGTAGCATTGGCAAGCCTGCAAAGTCTTGAAAATGATGTGGTGAACACGGAATGTGTCGGTTGACGTCTTTGAGGAAATCTAATTCGATATTATCTTGTTGCGTGACTAGCATTTCCATTGCAGAATCCATAAACAAAAATCATTTCTGCATAATTGCGTTAGAAACTACATACATTACAATTTTTAAGTGATAATATCAAGTGATAAGGAACTATGAGACAAATAAACAACTACTACTAGATTATTTGTTATTAAATAACGGTTATCACATTTCCAACGCTTAAAAATTTTTAAATCTGTGTTACTTGCGTATAAAAATTCGGACCTTGTGTTTATATGACTTTTTTTTGATGAAATTACGTTTACTTTTCGTTGCCAAAAGTTTGTACAGAGGTTAGCAAATCACCCTGTAAACTGAACAATTATGAAACAATTTTAAAACCTTAAATACGCATTTCATCAGATGATTAAACTTCTAGTAAAGTGACTTTGGTTGAGGTAAACCTCTGAAGATATGCTCTCTACCAAGTCTAATCAAGAAACATGCATTGTTGACTAGTCTTTCATTATTATCTTACTGAAGAACATATCGTCAGTAGTGGCGGCTCGCGGGTTAAAAACTAGGTGAAGTGCTATTATATATAATAACCCTAACAATAACAAATAGAAAAAATATAATTCAATGTCAGCGTACTTAGTTTTTGTAGGCCAAGTCTATCCTTCTGTCCTTTAATGCAGCAAAATTATTTATTATTTCTTCGTAAAATGGTTGATTTGTTATTAATTCTAATAAGAGTTCTTTTTGAATTGAAATATTTGCCAAAGAAGAAAGCCTATCTTGAGATATTGCATTTCCCAAGTACGTTTTTATTAGTATAAGGCAAGAAAAACTTCTTTCCACTGATGCACTTGTCGACGGAATAGTTAATATGAGGCAAAACAATTTGTAAGCTTCGGTAAAAATGTCTTTATTTTCATTGAGATTTTCTAGCAATTCTTGGGTCTGTAGATTGCGGTAACTTTCATCGATTTAATTCGTTTTTAAGACGCTGACTTTTTGTAAATATTTTGCCATAAAATTGACCTAAACTTTCAAATGGTTTAGACGGAAATCACGAATCGTATTGTTCGAATTTCCGATTTCGTAGTATCAACCAAAGACATGAATTGTAACTTATCGCAGTCTTGAAACCTTACTTTCATTTCCATTACAATGTGATCCAGTACTTCATAAAACAAAATTCTATATTTTCTTCTAATGTCATTATTTGTAAGGCTACCGTAGAAATATGGATTTGTGTTATTTCTACTTCCTTAGTCCTTTCGAATAATGTATCAAAGAAATCGTCATTCCTTTTCCTCTTTAATGGTTCAATAGTTTTAATTATTTTTGCAACACAAAAATTAATATCCAATGATTCCTTTTGGAGAACATCAAATAATATGTCAGTGAGAGAGAAAATATCATTAAATTCTACAGCTAAAAATTTGAATTCAAAATTGTTGAAATCGATTAAAAACCGACGGTCAAATCCAAACATGCAGTTCAGCCTCTGATTGCGACTGAACTCTTCACTTGCGCGATTCACCGTGAACCAATTGTAGATACTGACGTAGGCGTTACCATGGCAACGGAGGTATAAGTGCAGAGTTAAAATACGTTTGAGGCTGACTCTTCACTACAATTGCACGAGTGTTGTAAGTAAGATTTTTTAAGGTCATTGTGTTCACGCTCGAGGAACTGCATTTAAAATTTAAAGGGCACCAGAAAAAATGTAATGTGTTTGCTTTCACTAAGCTTATTGTATCTACTAGTATATATGCCATAAATAAACGACTCCTAACAGGTGAACAGGCACTTCACCTACTTCACTTGGCGAGCCACCACTGATCTCCAGATAGTTATCAATATTATTTTAAATAGCCTAAATTTAGCAGTTACTATTGCAGATGGCAACTTAGTAACCGAAATAATGTGTTCAGATGTTTTTTAACTATTGTAGTGTGAGGTTCCATAATAGTCTGTACAGTTAAATCATCACCAACAACTTAATATTTCGAATGTTCAAGTTTACAAACTGCTCTTGGGGACCGCGGTAGAGTAATGGCCGCAGTGCTTGGCTTGGAGTTATTCTACCAAAGTCGCTCAGGTTCGAATCCTGAGCACTGCACTTTCACAGGGTGTTTGTGGTGTCTGGGGCATGGGGTTTTTCAAGGGTGGGGCATGTTAGACCTGTGAATAGCACGAAATGTGCTGAGCCGGGGTAAGTTGGGTGGGATGGGAATCTTGGAGTTGCCTTTGGCATCTCCACGATTCTTTAAAAAACAAACTGCTCTTCTTTAAGATATTGTATAAAATACCACAAATTAAATCGATGCTTACCGTAGTGTGTGAATATTCATATCCATCAGGATTCATTAAAGGTATTATGATCCAATCAACATTTTGTATAAGATTTACGTTATCAGGATTTTCCACAAGTTGTTGAATAACGTATAAAGCCTGGGCAGGAGCAATCCATTCCCGAGCGTGAATCCCAGCCTCTATTAAAATTATAGGATTCTGTCCGCCATTTGAAATTTTTAAAGCTAGTATTTCACGACCTTCTGCAGTTTTCCCAACGTTAAGTAAAATTGCTTTATCTGAATGTTTCGTTGCAATCGTTTTTAGGTAATCATTTATCTAAAACTTGGGAAATTAAAACAATGAAACAGAATAACAAGTACACGCAAAAAACTCCCACTAACTTAAAACATTAACAATACGTTCACCAACACTAAGAAATTTTTCCTCATACATTGTTATATTTAAGAAAGCAAATATGAAGTTCTGTAAATTAAATTTCCCTGGCTAGTGCTCGAATTTATTACACACAGTCTATTGCAGGTGATGTAATAGTAATAAAATTTACAGTAAAACTGATTTTTACACATTCATGTAGCCTGCGCAAACAAATTTTAAATATTAATCAATCTTGCCTTAGCACATTTATTTCAAACCCACTTTCATACGCCATTTTCACTATATTCAAAAAAATTAAAATTAAATACGAGGAGAATTTCAAATCTTTCCAACCTAACCAGTATCTGGTAACCAATTTTTTTTATTTTTAAATGTAATCTCAATTTAAAGATATAGTATAATAGATTAACCATTAAAAAAATTTTTTTTTGCGATGCCAAATACTGATTTACTATTGTTTCCACTTCAAAATTGTCCAAAAACTCTTAATTGCCGCTTAAAATATTTAAGTAAATAAAAATTCTAGAAGCTAGGTAAGAGCTGTAGAGTGAGTCAGTGACCTAGGAAAAGCCACAGTCATGAATGACGACAGCGGCAATTTTGGACTTGTGCGAAGAGGTGTTGTCATGAAGAAGTTAGACTTTCACCCTTTACGTGCCGCGACGTTTCTTCTTAATTTTTCACACGACTGCAACATTAAGTTATCGTAAGATTTACCAGTGATTGTTGCCTTTGGATGATAATAATCGGTTAAAAGATTACTTTCAACATTGCTAAACATTTACACCAATATTTTGAAAAATTAAACTTCTAACACATCCTTGAAGGGATCAGGTTGTAAAGATTTTGAACACCCCTCATAAATGAAATAACTAGATAGAAATATAAAGAAACAGGTAAATTAAAATATTAGTAATAAAGCACAAAAAAAATTCATAAACCAATTAGATAATCAACACATTTTAAAGCTGACCCTGTAAAACTCAAATTATATATACCAACTAAACCAGTTAATAAATTCCAATTTACCACGTCAAACCTATGGTACACCTCAAAGTTGATTTCGCCTATAGGAACAGTAGCACGTTTCATTATTCTTCGCTCGTGAGTTAGAGTTCTAAAAGTTTAGACTTATTTAAAGATGCTATACCTGGCAAATCACCGTACAGGTTTGTAGATAAAAATATTGTTTCTAGTTAAAAACTATATCATTTTTAAAATATGATTTCCGTTGTTGTATAGGCAACCAACATTACAACACGTTAGCAAAACCATAGTAATGAATTGTTGGTTGCTTCTTTGACAATAGGAATGTTATTTAAAACAACCTGTACCTACAGTAGGGTGGGGCGAAAAAATCAATTTTTCAAATATCGAATTCTAATAAGGCTCAAAAGTTGTGTATTTGCATGCTAATTAACGGAAAATTTTTGAAAAAATCATACGTTGAATCTTCAGTTCGCGCAAACGGCCTAAAGTTTGGAAAACATGACAAAAGCACCAACTTTTACCTTTTATTATGTTCATTTTATTTTGCCACTTCATCTGAATTAAACTCGTATTTTAATTGCCGCTTCATAGGTATCAAAATTCTATTTTAATTGCAATTTTTAAGTCGATCGCTATATATTTTTTTTAAGATTGAGTTATGGAGCCCACTGTCGCAAAGCCTTTGAAAGTTTCCCTTTGTAGGCTGAGATTGCCGATTAATGTTTTGTCTTCGCCTGACCCTGGGCGCTTTCTGCGAATTTACGTGTCAAATCTTTCCAGAATTATTTCACCATATTTCGCAATGTGGTGTAATCTGTTTGGCCAATTCAGGTTCGCATTGCGTTTGGTTCTTCAGTCGGTCTTCCACATTCGACTGCGGTCTACCAATTCCATCTGCGGGAACTGTTAATAAATCAAGTACTGCAGGGGCGGCTTATGTTTTCGATGGGTTTCCATCGCGTGTAGTTTCGTATCGCTGCTTTCACGGTGGAGTGAACAGAATATCGACAAGTGTCAGATTTAAAAAAATACGCTGGAATTTTAACCCTGGAAAGGCAATTCATTGTGAAATTGCAGATCGCCTTTGGCGGATTAATATCGAGCCCATTTCCTGTCCCTCTGCTAGTGCCGCTGTTGCGACGAACGCATTGGATTTTTGGGCCTTAACGTTGACTCCATTCGGTCCAGTCTTCAGGGGCGTGCCCGTGGATTTTCGTTGCTTCTTAACACCCGAAATTGTGCCTGCTTCTCTCTCTCTACTCCATTCGCCAAAAGTCAAGGTAAAGGAACTAGTTTTATTGTGTTGTGGAAAAACCTTTTACGCGTTAACTTGCAAAATTGAACCTTTCTTTGTTAATACGGCAAGAAGCGGCCTTCAGTCGTCTTTTTTTTACTACTAATTGTAAAATTATATATATTATGTTATTCTTGTAAACTCCGACGCCACTAGCCACATAGTTGTTTGGAGAAGTTAAATACCGTACGCCAGGGGCGGCGAGTTCCTCCTCTTGAACGTTCAAATTAACAGTTTGTTATACTGAAGTATAAAACCACCATTTGCGGTCATTTTTGTATTGTGTGATTTCCAATAATTTAATTATATGTGTTTTAAAATTTACTGCCTCTTTTGTTGTTGAATATTTTGTATTTGTGTGTGCATGACTTTTGCAAGCTTTCTAAACAGGAGGGAGGCACAATAAAGGTGAGTTCGATTCCCGTAAGCTGCTGGTTCCTCGGCCTTCCACGAGAACCTGCAATTTTGGAAGGTGGCGCCCGTTAATTTCGACATACCCTGTACACAACTAGAAAGATTTCCTCCCGTAAGCAATTTCCGTAAACCCCCCTACTCCTCTGAGCTAAGCTGCAGGCCTTTTTCCACCTATCCGGTTGCGGGTCGACGAAAAAGCTCGTTTGGCCCGTAATACAGTCTCTGTGACAATTTGACGTATCTTTCAACAGCTTGGTTATGGCATGGAAAATTTAAGAATTCAAACTCAGGCAGAGTTTTATCTTGCAGAACTGACGAAATAGTCTCTGTTGTCAAGCTTTCCATCATTGGAAGGGGCGGCAGCTTACATTTTGTCCAATCTATCATCTCACAGTAGTACGTGGCATCAAAATTTATTAAGGGAGTCATACAGACTTACAGACTTCCCCTTCGGTTTTTTAAGTTCGTGCCTTTAGTACCCTCCTTAAACCCAACTCTCGTATGTGTTGTTTCTCATCCACTATCATAGCCAACAACATGTTCTCTGGGTGACAGAAGAATGCATTTCTCTCAATCACAGGTTCGATGATTGTTTTAATGGCAAATGTCTCGCTGTTTGAACAACCTTGAAGATATGTTTAGGACCATATTTCACTGACTGATATCTCTTAATGTCAAACCAGACAGGAGCATATGTCTTCACAATGTAGTTTACAAGCATGTTGAGTTCACTTGTTTGGGAAATGAACAACCGTAAGTCCCGGTTTGCACATGTCAGCCAGCGGTGATTGAGAGGTCCAGGATCTCTTAGAGCCATATCTGGAGCACATTGTCCTGTCTGGATTGCTCTGACAATATCCAGAAAGTACTGTTAGTATTTCCTAAGATCAGTTTTGTGTACACTGAGTTCATCTAATTCAATTGCTTTGCAAATAACGGGTAATTTCTCGCAATCAGGCAGCTATTTGCCGATTTTCCAAGTATTCAAATAAATGTCTGAAAGGTAGCTCGTTGAAGTAAAGTAAGCAAATGAACCACGCAATGGGTGCTGAATTTTAACCAATATGTTGAGGATAACACCATTTTTCCACCCTGTGTTTGTTGCTGTGACATCACAACCAATCGCTCCCAGTTCATTAATGTCAATATCATTATCTTCCAAGTACTTACGGATGCATTTGGTTATTTCACTACCGGTTCCACTCGCCGGTGTGACGTGACCGACATATTGCCCACCGGTCTCACGAATCACGCTAATGTGCTCCTCTTCGGTATATTTTGGCTCCTATTTTGTCTTGAAAGATAGTATTATCTCTTCTACCATTAAAGTATATTCCCATTGTTGCTATGGGCCGGTTCATATCTCGTCCTACAGCCTGTTGTGTCTTCCGTTTTTCTCTTCTTATCTTGCATTTATCAATCACTAGTGAAGTATCTTTTTCAGAACTCATTCCAAGATCATGCAAAACTAAACCAACATAATTTAACACATTTAATTGGTAGGATGGTGGGGTAGGGTGCGCGTGAAACTCGAATTACAGCTGTCTGCTCGTGGTGAGTTCTGGGTACCTAATAGCATATTATTTTTTTCAGATCAAATGCCTACTATAAGACATTTAACCTGTTAATAAAAAATGTGTACAAAAATTTCAGATAAACATGAAAACCCAGATGCGTAGGAACAGTAGTAAGAACAAATAATTCCAAAAATAAGAATGGATACATTTAGTTCACCTGAAAATCTAGTGCTTATATAATATATTTTATGACCTCGTCACACATAATTGTTTCTTTTAGAGAAAAATTACTTAAAACTTGCTTTCACAAAAATGCAATACCTTTCAAAGTTTTCATTAATCACTTTGAATCTGATATTTTTCTTCGCCAAAATACTATTAAACTTGTCTTGTTTCTTTGGAGAAACTAAGACATGTACAGGGTGATTCAATCGTTCACGTAAAATGTTCGATAAAAAATGAATATCAGAACTTCCTTCGTACATTTTTAGGTCCAGTGCTTGTTTTTCGTTGTGAGGATACACTTCGTATAATTTATAACTGAAAACAACACATACAAGCAATCCAACAACATATTTAACATATAAAGAGACTCACCCTTCATAGCTGACCCTTTCTGAATTACCAAATAATATTAACGCGAAAGCCACAATAAGAATTTCCCATAATTTGTGCATTTTCAAATCTCTCTTATTCTTGGAACTATTATTGCCAGTAAAACAATTCAAAGGGAGTATATTAAACAACGAATCCACAAAATTGGTAAACCATGAATAAATTGCTTCACAATAGTTACTATTATTATTTTGCCCATAAATAATAAATTTTCAATAAAAATTATTATATAAAATTTTAGTACTATTGCCCAATCCCATATACATTAAATTCTGTTTTTTATATATTTTTAATAACAATTTATTTGAAAAAGGTAGCATGATTCTACATTTTTTATTTAATGTAGGTATAACCCGAAAGAAAAGCATGAAACACATTTTTTTAATATTATGTTTATAAGAGCAGAAGCAAACAGTTTGTACTTTTATGTAGAGTCGGTGATCGTAACTAGTCTTCAAAGTATTTTAAAACAAACTTAAGTAAGGCCTGTACGACACGGCACAGAATTTTGTACAAAATTTTGTTCAGAATTTTGTTAAAAATGTTTTTACAAAATTTTGTGCCGTGTCATATAGCAAAATTTTGTTCAAAATTTCGGTAGATTCATGTTCTAAAACCTACAGAATTTTGTACAAAGTCGGCGTCGCAATTTTTACTTTCCCATACCTTATAGGTATAGGGTATTACTTTCCCATACCTTATAGGTATAGGGTAAGTATTGAAATCATGAAAATTTTCGAAATCGAGATTTTAACGGATATATCCGTTTTGGGTCTCTAGGAACCCAAAAAAGTGGTTTTTAAAAAATGTCTGTCTGTGGGTGGGTATGTACGTACGTATGTACGTATGTGACGCTCCTACAGCCGAAAGTATTGCTCCGATTTTGATGCACTTTGGAATGCGGGGGTGTATCGAAAATTCATCGAAAAAAATAAGCTTTTCAAAAAAATCCGAAACCGGAAGCGGAAGTTACGCATGTTTTTTTGGTATCACTTTTTTCGTGATTACAATTTTGAAACTTTTATCGCGGATAACGATAGAGGGTCATAAGACAAATCTGTTAGTTTTTTGCCGAACTCGCTAGTTTTAAAATGAAGGGCGCTATGATTTTTTGAAAATTTTGAGTTTAGCGCCCAATTACTCGAAAACGGATGAATCGATTCAAATGATTTTTATTTTCTGAATAGTATATAAAGGGTAAAATGAGGTGATATAAAAAGTTTTTTGAAATATTATAAGGGGCCTAAATTACGAATTTTCAAAATTTTGGAAATTTTTAAAAAATTATTTCTCAAAAACTGCTCCAAGGAATTTTTTTAAATTTCATATGTCGATAGACCTCGCAAGGGGCTATCGATATGTTTTTTGAAGAACTCCGTAATTTTCCTGTGGCGCCATCTACGAAGCTTGGAAGTTTGAAACTTCAAACTCCTTTAATTAATAAACGAAAAAAGATAGGAAGCTGGGGTTTTCACTGAATCGCTCAGTGCGTAATGGAGCATATGAATATGCAAAGAAATATTACACTCGTGGATATATGTAAGCGCACCGGCCCCCTCCCCCCTCTTTTTTAGAAAAATATTTTTTTTATTCTAACGGTTGTTATTTGTTTGCGTCAAAGAATCTTTTTCCGCGAAAATAAAAAATGGATTTTTTATGCCCTACAAAATATAATTTCCAGGGACTTAGAAAATTTTACCTCGGTAGCAACAGCGATCGGTACTAGTTAGACCGCGCGACGTATATAGTAGAGAATGAAGTATGCCTGGTTGCATATTAAAAGGAAATTAAGGGGCACCGCAGATATTTGGCGGGAATTCTTACAAATCTTGTAAGTCTGTTCGTTACGAGGCAAGGTTTTAGGATAGCACTTGAACAACCGTTTTGAGGAAAATAACTCTACTGTTGAATAAAGATGATATGAACAGTTTCCAGTATGGGAAAGTCCAGGGAGGCAGTCGCGTCCACTTATTATTAGTGTTTATTAACAGGCATAGAGGGCAGAGAAGAATATGTTTACCACGTGTTCAACCCGCTTGCCGACACTCCATGTACTTTCTCTTATCTCGCTCGCGATCTTTATTGCTGCAGCTTGTTTTGCTTTGCCGTGCGTTCATGTAAAATTAATAAACAAAAGCGCTACGAGCTTATGCATAACCTAATATTATAAAATCTTGTTAGAATTCTACTTTATCGACAGTGACAGGATTGATTTGACAGTTTTCTCACAGATGCCACCGTAATTTGCACCTATTTGCGCATGCTCACAGACAGAATTTTGTACAAAGTTCTGTTCTGTGTAATACGTGTTCTGCAGAATTTTGTACAAAATTTTCTACAAAACTTTGAACAAAATTTTGTACATAATTCTGTGCCGTTTCACACAGACCTAACGGTACAATAATTTTACGGAACTGCAAAAACAATGTTTATTAAAATAATGATCAAAAAATGGATCTCTTTCGAATAGTATATTTAAATGATTTTCCGAAATCGTGTTTGTCATGAAGTAACATTCTTTATTGTGTTCGTACATCAGTCATACATGTTGATTATTATACTAAGGGCATATTTCATACAGAATATGATATATACGTTAGGTGTACAAAATACAATTGTCCTGACATCTCCCTTCCTTTTATAAGTCGAGTTTCCTTGGTGGAATTACTTGCCTGCCACATCGAGTAGCTCGGATGTTTCCTTCTCCATTCGCTCTGGGTGGTGGGCTGTTGATCTTTATGGTTGCGTTGTCATCTGGTGTGGAAGCTTTGCAAACTGGCGATTGTGGTGGCTCCAGTTCGATGGGTGGTATTCTGCTGCAGCTTGGCAATGATGGTAGGTCCTCTTCTGCAGGTGGTGGTCCTGGGTGCTCCACGTAGGTAGGTGTTTGATTTTGGTTTGTCTTCCTGAGAAACCAAGAGTTTCTTCTGTACGTCCTTCCTTCTGGTGTTTCAATCTTGAATGATCTGGTGTCCGGTATTTTTTCGATGAATTTTTGCTGACAACCATTCTTTCTTGTTGTTTCTGTATAGTATTTTTTCTCCTTGTTCAAACTCTCTGCTCAGTCTAGAACTTCTGTCGGCATTAATTTTTTCTTGGTGTTTAATTTGGTTTAGCTGTTCTTTGACTCATTTAATTACTTTAGGGTTTAACGGCTTCTTGGTTGTTGGTATTAACGTTTGTGTCCTTCGGCTCATGAGTCTTTGTACTGGCGAACCAAGGTCATCACGTGGTGTGTTGCGATGATGTAAGAGTGCTAGATGAAGGTCAGAATTTTCTTCGTTGCACTTATCTATCAAGTTTTTTGCTTCCTGTACATAGCGTTCCGCTAATCCGTTTGAACGAGGAAATCCTGGACTTGGGAAGCGGTGGTCGAACTGCCATTCCTTTTTAAACTTCTGAAATTCTTCCGATGTATACTGTCTTCCATTGTCTGTTGCTAGAATGTCCGGAATTCCGTGTAAAGCAAACCATTTTTTCAGTATTTTAATGACTGTGTTGCTGTTCATGTTCGGTAACTGCTCGAAGTCGAAAAATCCTGAATAACTGTCGGCGATAACTATGTAGTTTTTTTTCTTTTAAGTGAAAGATGTCCGATGCTACCATTGACCATGGACGTTCAGCTGCTGTTTGCAGTTTTAGTGGCTCTTTCATCTTATCTCTCTGCTTTTTCTGACACACTTTACAATTGGATACGTAATTTTTTACATCTTTGTTCATATCATGCCAGAAAACACTCTGCCGTGCTATTCTTAGGGTTCCTTGAATAGCTTTATGTCCGAGATGACTGTATTTTAAAACAGTACTTACTATTTCTGTCGGGATTAACATTCTATCATTCTTAAACAATAGGCCTTCGTAGTATGCTAGTTGTTCCTTATAAGTCCAATACTTTTGTATTTCAACTGGTAGTTCTGATTTTCGGTTTGGCCAGCCTGTTAAGATTGTTTTTATCAGTGTTTGCAATTCTTTGCTGCTGGTGATCGCTTGCTTAACTTGCTGTGTCGTATCGGTTGACATTGGGATTGCTACATGTATTAGAAGTGTATCTGTGACGTCCTTCATGTCTTTTTCTTTTGTGTGTTGACAATCTCTACTTAGTGTGTCCGCTATGAACAATTCTACACCTTTTTTGTATTTTATTATCGGGTTGTACGGTACTACTTCGAATAAGATTCTTTGTAGTCTTGCCGGTGCTTCGTAGATGGATTTTTTGAATATTGCTTCTAGGGGTTTGTGATCTGTTTCTATCACTGGTTGATTTCCCCAGATGTATTCATGAAATTTCTTGCACCCTACAAGGATAGCGTACGCTTCTTTTTCTAACTGGCTGTAGTTTCTTTGAGCCTTTGTCAACGACTTTGCACTGTATGCTACTGGTCGGTTTTCTTGTAGTAACACTGCTCCTACCGCAGTGCTACTGGCATCGACAGATAGCACTATTGGTATCTTCGGGTTGAAGTAACCTAGAACTGGCGGTTTTTTTAACACTTCTTTTATTTCTTGTATTGCTTTGTTTTGTTGGTAGTCCCATGTCCACTCACTTTCTTTTTCTAACAGTGTTCTTAGGGGTGCTGTCAGATCTGCTAAGTTCGGAATGAATTTTGCGAGGTACGTTGCCATTCCTAGGAATCGCTGCAATTCCTTTACTGTCGTTGGCGTTTTTAATCTAGTAATTGCCTCTACCTTTTCTGGATCTGGGAGTAGACCTTCTTTTGTTAATAAGTGACCTAAGAATTTTATCTTTTCTTGGGCAAATGTACATTTTTCTTTATTTAATTTTAAGCCAGCTTCTTTGAGTCGCTGTATTACAAGCTTTGTATTTTCTTCTAATTCCGGTTTGGTCGCTGCATGTATTAGTATGTCGTCCATTGAACATTCAACCCCTTTTAAGTTGTTTAGTAGGCTGCACATTATTTGTTGGAAAACTTCTGGTGCTGAGGCAAGACCGAATGGGAGTCGACGACACACGTACCTTCCCCAAGGTGTTGCAAACGTTAGGTACTTGGCTGTCCTCTGGGTTACCTTTACTTGCCAGAATCCTTTCCTACAATCTAACAGTGTGAACCAGTTCGACCCATTAATGCGGGTTGATATTTCTTCTAAGGTTTGTAAGGGATATTGCCTTCTTTTAATACATTTATTAAGTTGTGATGGATCAATACAAATACGTATTTTTTTGTTTTGTCTGACTATTACCATTGGCGATACAGCTGGAGTGGGGTCATTTATGGGCTCAATTATTCCCATTTCAGTCATTCGATCCAATTCGGTTTTCACTTCGTTTCTTATTGCATATGGTATCCTGCGTGCTGGACTTATTGTCAGTTTTGGATCGTCGACTAAATCTATTTCGTACTCGTATCCTTTCAGGCATCCAATGCCTTTAAATATTTCAGCTGGAGGTGTATACACTGAATCCAGTCTTTTTATTAGGCCTAAGTTTACACAAGTGTCCTTTCCCAGTACTGGTTGCACATTTTGGTCAACTACTATAAATTTAATTGTTCGGTGGTGACGTCTGGTTCTGATTTTTACTGCAGTTTCACCTAAAACTTTTAGTGCATGATTTGAGTATGATAACAGTTGTTTTACCTTGGATGATTGTATTTTTTGGTCGGCTGCTTCGGCTATGCTTTTTGTGATTACATTGCATTGAGCTCCAGAATCGAGTTTGAATTTGACCTTGCATCTTTTTGGGAGTGTTAAGGTTTCAAACCAGTCGCTACTTCCTTCTTCATTCGCTTCGATTGCTGAAACGTACAGGACCTGTTCATCATCATCCTCGCATTGGTTTGCTTGAACTGTTTTTACTTCTTTTGCTCTGCACATCTTCTTGAAGTGTCCCTGTCTTTTACAGCGTTCGCATTTTTTCTGATACGCTGGGCAGGACTTCTTCCCATGTCTCGTGCCGCATCTTCTGCAATCATAATCTTCAT
>JABXWE010017191.1:0-10811 GCA_014611495.1 Limonius californicus
TTGTAAAAGGTTGTTATTGTACTACATCCTTTTTTTGCTCTTTTAATTCCTTCTAAAATGTTCTGATTTCCTTTTTCTTGAAAATATCTATATCCGCAAGCATTTTTTCCATGTTGTACTTCCTCTTCTTGTTTCTTATTTTGCATGTTTTTCTTTGCTCTTCGTTTAACAACTTGCTTGTTGTTTTCATTTGTAGCATGCTTTTTCTCTCTTCTGGACATCTCGTCTACGTGCTTCATGATACCATTCATGCCTCCTGCTTTCAGCATCTGTTCCTGTTATTCTACTCCTTTTTTTGTGGCATTTTTCTTTAATACCCCGTTCTGTAATACCCTCTCTCAACGTTTTTTTTTTTTTTTGTGGTGGTTGTATATTTTTCCTGTTCTTCTTTGTTTTCAAAATCACTTCTTCCATACTTTTTGTTTTCTCTGTTATCTTATTGCTAATTGGAATAATCTGTCGTAATTTAGCTCCCACTATAAAATGCTGCTTATATGTATAATACACATCTCCAGTTCGACTTTTCTACTAGCATGTGGTCAATCTGGTTTATTTGCTTATCCAGTGTCATTCACAAAGATATTAGTAGTGTAGATGATGAATGAGGTTTGGTGAAGGATTTTACAATTCCAACAGTTCAAGGAGCAATTAATAATATACATGATGTTAGCCGCTTTCTTTGATCACTAAGTAATCCCTAGAAGCAAAATAGTCATGCAGACATAGATGTTTTCATAGATTAACTTTATTCAAATAAGAATAGTAATCAGTCTATCCGAATGGTTTTAATGGCTACCTATTATGCAGGATTTATTGATAATAAAATATAAAACATTTATAGGAGCTGCCACATAATTTTGTTCTTTTTCTCTTGCAATTAACTTTAGTTAACTCATTTTTGGAATCTATTGCATAAAATTGTATGGACATTTTCTTTTACTGTTCCCCAGGTTATATGAGGGTTAAATAAAATGTTCTATGCCTATAAACTTTTGTAAACTTAAAAAAATTAATGAATTATTTTTCATGGTTAATGCTGAAATAAATACAATGCACTTACAAACAGTACAGTAGACTTTTTACGTTAAAATAAAATCGTACTTTTTTTTATTACAGATTTGTGAACCAATTGGAAAAGGCGAATTTGGTGAAGTAATGTTAGGAAAATGGAAAAAGCAACGTGTTGCTGTTAAAGTTTTGAAAGATTCTAGTGAAGCTGAAGCAATTCTTATGAAGTAAGTTCATTTTAACAACTCAAGAAGTCAATTAATGTGGATATTGATTAACAGGTCTTTGCACCATGAAAATTTGGTAAATTTATTGGGAGTTGTGCGTAGAAAGGAGCAGGTGCTTCTTGTAACAGAGTACATGAGTAAAGGAAGTCTGGTGGATTATTTAAGATCACGAGGCAGATTGCACGTTACAAAAAGAGATCAAATTAACTTTGCATTTGATACTAGCGCAGGAATGGAATATTTGGAACGAATGCACGTAGTGCATAGGGATCTAGCCGCTAGAAATGTGCTTATTGCTGAAAATGGAGTTGCCAAAGTATCGGATTTTGGTTTAGCAAGAAATGAAAAAAACACATGTCTGGAATCTGCAAAGTTGCCTATTAAATGGACTGCACCTGAAGCATTAAAATTAAATGTAATGTATTATATTGCAGTATTATTTGTAGGTTTAGGAATATTAGATTTGTGCTGTATTGGTGTTGCTGTGAATTATAATTCTTTTTTTTTAAATGTCGGGATAATTTTCCAATTTTTTTAATAAATTCTTATAATCTGCAATTACTTGTACAAAAAAAATAATATAAAACAAATTATTGCAAAGAATAAACTAAGTACTGGCCATAAAGGGCAGTAAAAGGCTAAAACCCGATGTTGGCAACAGTCAAATAAATGTAGCATGTTAAATTTATTTACAAAGTAGCATTCAAATAGTCTAGTCCGGACACTTAAACACGCGACATATAATCATAGGCCATTTAATCATCGACAGTTAAACACACCGACATTTAATCACATGGGCATTTAAACACATAGACATTTAAACACCGAGGCACATAATCACAGGGACATATAAACACATAGTGCCACTGGCGTATAAAAACATTGTGTTTGAATTCCTATACGACCCCAGTAAAACCAAAATAAAAAAAATTAGAGCAAATGGAGCTTCATTGCAATTAATTAGTATAAATAATAATTATATGCAAAATTAAAATATGTAACCAAAGGTTCTCAAATATAAAATTTGATTAGCTGGATCGTAGCAACTATTCACTTTACTCTAGTGTTTAGATCTCTGTACTTTTTCTTCTGCGGGAACAAATTTTATTTGATATGTTACCATGTTTTCGATCAGCTAAAATATGCCTATACCTTTTTTTCGATCAGCTAAAATATGCCTATACCTTTTTTTCGATCAGCTAAAATATGCCTATACCTTTTTTTTTCGTATAAAAGTAAGACAAGAATTCACTTCAAACACAATGTGACTATGTGTTTATATGTCCCTGTGATTATGTGCCTCAGTGTTTAAATGTCTATGTGTTTAAATGCCCGTGTGATTAAGTGTCAGCGTGTTTAACTGTGTGATTAAATGGCTTATGATTATGTGTCCTATAACCCAAATAATGGCCTTTCCAAATATATTATGTTAATCTGACAGCTTTATTGGTTGCTTCTATAACATTTGAAGATTGATAGTTTCATAATCAATATTACATAGATTTGGATACTATTCTTTCAAGGTATTGGTTTCGTAATAAGTTGCATATATTTGCTCGTAACCAGGTTATCATTACATTAAATATTTGTGTAATCTAAAATATTGTATTGTTGTGTATGTGGTAGTCAATTTCAAAAATTGTTGATATGAAACCTGCTTTTATATTGCTGTGGTTTAAATCGTGATCATCTTCCCTAATGTTCTGTTTTCAGCAAATAGAATCATGTAATCAGTGAACCACAGGTTTGTTAATCTTTAATTTCCTGTGTTTTCCCAGTTTAGATTTTTAATAACTTCTTCCAGAGTGACTGTGAATAAGTTTGAAGACGGGGATCCTCTTGTTTAAAGCTTCTTCCTTCATTTTCCAAAGTTATCTTTGCCATGCTGTCTTTGTATAACTCTCTTATTATATTTCGGTATTTCCTTGGGACTCTTTGGTGTTTTCCCGTCTGAGTTCCTTTTTTCCCTTCTTAAATAGCAATTTTATAGATTTTTTCAATGGGATGATAGCTCATCTGTTGACAATATTCTCATGAGTTTCCACATTTTCGGTGTTGTATTATTAATCTGTTCATTAGTTATACCATCATTTCTTGGACCCTTGTCTTGCTTTAATCTATTTATGGCTTATTCTAGTTCTTCCTCTTGTATTACTGACTATTCATCATCCTTGATTCTCTCGTCCCCCCCTTCTTTCCTTTAGTTTGATTTAATTGGTAGTACCAGCCAGTATTATGCTTCGCGTTGTATCCTCTCACAACTATGCCACTGCTTTTTATTTTTTCTTACAGAGGTATTGCCAATAATAATTACACCTAAACATCACGAATAAAATAATTCCAATCTCACAGTCATTCTGACACTTGCCACTAGATCATCGTACATAATTTATGCATAGTTTGTTTTCATTTTCAGAAATTTTCAAATAAGTCTGATATGTGGAGTTTCGGAATCTTACTATGGGAAATATACTCCTTTGGAAGAGTACCATATCCTAGGATAGTAAGTCATACTCTTTATGTAGTTGAAACTAAATAGTATTAATATTATTATATTTTAGCCACTCGCTGATGTAGTTAAGCATGTTGAAAAAGGGTACAAAATGGAAGCACCAGAAGGTTGTCCACCTGAAGTATATGAAATTATGAGACAAGTAAGTATTTGGTGTGTAGGTAGTAGGGAACTTGCAGAAAATGCATTAAACTGATATTTTATGTAGAATAAACACACCTAAAAAATATTATTTCTATGTTTACTACTCAACCACTTTATTTATTTATCTTAATGTCATTTTGGAATGTGTAATAATACATATGATACATTAAGCACTGTTAATAATCCAGCAAAGCACCCGGTTTACTGGAAGGGGACATCAACTTTTTTTAGCTATAACACCATAATTGAATATTTCTTTAAATTCTGAATTCAACGATGTATAATGTATGTTGGATGAGCTGGATGTCGGTAGACTATTTTGGACAGTTTTAGAACCTCTCCCTACTACTTGACCTTGCAGTTGGAGATCAAATGCATGTTTCAAGGTCTCCCCCTCTGTCTGGCCTTGGGGGAATATGTAAATGCTCAAGGTCGCCCCCTTCAAGTTGACCTTGTATTGCTGGGAAAATATTAAAGGTCAATAACTCCCCTCCCACGGATGTACAATACCAAGGTTAATCACTTGAAACCACAATTGGCAGTATCTTTTTTTTAATTTTCAAATTAATACTGAGGACATTGCAATCATTTGACTGTAACCATGAAATACAAAGAAAACACTAATTCATAATCTGTTTATTTGTAATGGTACACTTTACTATGTTTGGATCCTACTGGAGTGTAGAGCACCAGAGCACATTATACATGGTTGAATTGAGAACTTCAGGAAGTCTTGGATTACGTAAATAAGTGCAGGGTGTTTTGTTTAAGTTAAGAAAGTTAATGTTTCTTTTGTTTAAACTAGAAGTGCTATTTTAGATATAGTAATACTTTTTAATGTGTCCCTGCATTTGATTAAACATCTCCAAATTTCATTATTTTAGTTAAATGAAAAACAAAATTTTCTTGTTTTTTTTGCATTCTATGGGTAAGAAGTTTTTATCTGTAATTTATTTTTTCAGGCTTGGGACCTAAACCCTGACAATCGTCCAACATTTAAGGATGTAAAAGCGAAGTTACAAATATTAAAACAAATGACAGCATTGTGAAATATAACAAAAATAAGTACCCTGTATAGTTGATAATCGAATGTATTTTGAATGGATGTTGTACGCTGTGAAATGCACATAATGTAATTATCACTGATTTCTAGATCATACTTAGGTTAAGTTCATATTCACATTTTGATGTGTTTTGTTCTGTATAACAATCATAGATGATGTAATAACAAATTACGAAGTGAGAAACAAATACTATTTATTATAAACGGTGTATCTTCACTGTTATTGGAATTGTATGTGAAGATAGTACAATATTTAATTCTTCCCACAATATTAGCAGCGTAGTTTAATATAAGAAGATGTCTTTAAAATGTACCGTACTTTTGTAACTTAAATTTTAATATTTATTTTTACCTTCGGCGAAAGGTAGTTGTACTTAAAATTAATAGTTTGAAATTGTGTAGCAAAGCAAGCCTGTTCTAAAGATCAAAAGTATTATATATTATGTGATAGGGAAACACTTGTAATTTACTATTAGAACAGTTGCGTTTTATGTGAAATCGATCAGTCGGTAATTGCGTGAAATCGCATAAACATTGCAAAGCCATTTACTTGTACGTCATCGATTAAATTGACTGTCCATTTTTATTTTTCTAATTACATGTTAATTTGTAAATAGTTTCGTAAATATAATCATCAATCATACTGGTTTTTTATTTTTAAATTGGCAATTTAGATGTACACCTACAGGAACAATATTGAAGTGGATGTACCATTACTTTCTTGAACTCTATTAAAATTAACCATACATCAGAAATGTGCTCTTTTTAAAAATGGTCGCTACGGTAAGATTCAATACGAAATAGTAAACAAAGCACATTATTCTTTTAAGTACAAAATACATCTTACTATCGTACTAATTTAAACATTAAAAGAAATTTCCAAATCATTATGTTTAAAGCTGTAATTGTTACTCCCAGTCAAACGAAGCACTTAAATACACTCGGTCAGTTAGAGCAGCCTGTGATGGTAACTAAGTTGGTAAAGTTTTTGCTTTTTTAAAACGGCACCTCTCATAAAGCTAATAAAGAATGTAACACTGCAAAATATGACCCTGGTATGAAGGGGCCGGGGCCCAATAGTAAGTCCTGAAGGCTGTACATATTGCAAAAGAAAATAAAATACTTGTTCCATACAATGACAAAAATATAATTATGAAGTAATTATACAGTGAAATAAATAACAGGGCAAGGACAGTGTTAGTATATATAATACAGTAAAATTATTTAATATTCCTAAACGGAAAATTTATTTTATGGAAAAGTATCTAAGTTGGTTTGTAGATCTATACAAGCTTCTTGTTGTTCCATAATTTGCCGAACCAAATTAATTTTTTTAATTTGTAAAATTTGATTTTCTTTACACAATAAATACATAATTTCATCTAAACTAGCACAGTTTGCATCTGTATAGGTTGCAATGGAATTACAATATGTTGCTGGAAGTTGATCTCTCAAAGCCGCAATTTCTGCTTTTTCAGTTTCAATTTGCACAATGAGCGAACGTTTCAGATCATTTAATAAAGTGTTCTTAAACTGCAATAAAGTTAATGTTTTGTCCATCATATAATTTTCTTGTATTACCGGTGTAATTGCTACTGGTTCGTTGCTTTCACATTTTTCAGTATCCTTTGGTAAATTTTTGTCGAAAGAAGTTACGCTGGATGTATCCGAAACATTCGCTTCATTGGCATTAACTTCTACAGGATCTGCTACTTCGAAATTATCAATCTCGTCAGCTTCTTCCACAGGTTGGGGTTGGGTTTCCGAATCTAATGGTATACTCACAGATGCAGACGGTAAGCTTTCTGCTGCATCTTCAGTTTGCTTTTCATCGCATACTTTTTCTACTATGGCTTCCTTATCTTTATTCGCAGTCTTTAACTTTCGCTGCAATATATCACGAGTTAGGTCTAAAATATATTGTTATTAAAGAAACGAATACCTTTAACTGGGTAATCATTCGTTGAACTTCCCACAACAATTCCTCCCTGGGTTTCGAGATAAAACCGATATTCATTTCAGCATGTATCTGTGCAAGCAACGATTCCTGTTTCAACAGTTCCTGCTCCATTAATTCAGGTTCATCGGGTAACTGACCGCTAGATGTTAATGGTGGAATATAGGGATCTAAACTGACATCTGGAAACAAAGCTGGACAATGGCACAGCAAAGCTGTGAGTAAACGATGCGATGTCTGCAATGTCGAACTTAAGCATAACGATATGCTTTGTGCATTCATTTTATTATATTTCTCCTGTAAAAACACTTAAAAATAATTTAGAATTCATTGCAGTGCGGAAACAACCTACATTTAAAGTTACATTGTAAAGATGCACAATAATCCAGGACAATAGCAATCTGTTGTGCGAAGGCAGGTTGCCTACCAGAATTTTTAAATGTTTCTCTCTCACCGCAACGTTCAATATAGCGCCCGCTTCCTCAAAACGTACCAATAGTTCTGTTGTAAAAATTGGTTCCGTCAAATCTCTATAACAAAACAGATATAGCACACTTAGCAGTTTATGAACTAAATCCCCTTACCACCACAATATTTAGAATGTAAAATTATTTTGGAAAGTAAATTGTCATCTTCAGTAGGAATTGCTGAACTAGGACTGGCTAAAGTAACTTTGGTCAAATCTAAAGACATGCTCTTCACAAAATCAACAATGGAAGACTAATGTTTAGATATTTACTTTGGCCGTAGTTACTTTAGATAGTCCACGTTTAGCAGTAGCTACTGAAAATGGCCACTTAGTTATTAAATTAGATATTAATGGAATAAAAAGTAATTACCTTAGAAATAATTTTAATAGACTAGTAACAGCAGGCACATCGTATTCAGAAAGATCAACGTTTTCTCTCTGATTATAAAGCTTTTTAAGATTTGCAACTTTAGATTTAGGGGCATTAACTTTATATACACCTTCAAATGTGAGTCCGAACCTTTCCACGTACTCAATACAAGCTCTAACCGGAACTGGCAGATCTATTCCATCATGACAACGACCTCGCTCCACAGCTAGCAGAAGACTAACACCAAATATTGGAAAAACTTCCGCAATATCACTCCATTCTTCATATTTTATTTTCCTTTCTTTCTTATCAGTTCTCGTTTTCTCTTTTTCCTTTTCTCCTTTCTTTTCTGCTTTTTTATCTTTGTCTTTTTTCTTTTCCATTACATCTTTTTCTTTTTCTCTAGATTTTTCTCTCTTTTCTTTAGATTTCGTAGGAAACTTAAAAGACTTTGTTTTCTTAGATTTGGAGGGACTCCTTTATTGAGATGGAAAATTTCTATAAAATTTTTAATTATTACACCAAAAGATCTTACCGAACTTCAAAACCTTCCTCTGCAGAACTTTCGCCTTCTAATGCAGCATAACCCCTTTCCTTATCTTTCTTGTCTTTTTTATCCTTTCGTTTACCTATCAATATATCCTTTTTTGTAACTTTCTCTGCATCGTCGCTGTCTGAAATCAAGTTATCAACTTAGTAAATTTCAAAAGTGCAAGAGAGTTGCATTCAACTACTCACAATCGGCATCGTTAGATCTAGTTTTGTGTAAATCAGAGGCATATAAACCTGGGAAGTCCTTCATAACATCTGGGCTTTCGAAATCCATTCTGCAGGCCCATTAGAAAATTTCAGCCTTTACATCAAAATTAAGTTCTGAAATATATAATCATAAATAATGTATAGGTACATACCAATATAATTACACAATCCCAAATTACAGGTACAAAATATTAATAGAAATATGAAAACTCTGCATCATTTTCTTACCAAACATTCAAAATTGAATTGATGGTTCTAATTAATTTGACATTATTATTGTTTCAGACGTTACGTGTTACCACAAATTATAGAAGTTCTACAGATGGAAAACGCCAATGTTAACAACTCGTACACAAACAGTGGCGCCCACTATGAGATGTAAGTAAGAACAACTATATCTGTTCACATCTTTATGCAACGGTTGAAATCTTTGCTAACCTTGGAATAGTGTACTAATTTGGCTTAAATGTAAAAAACTGGAAATGTTTTAAAAATTATACCAGTTGTAGTCAGGATTTACAATATAAATGCATTAGTATATTAATGCTCATTTTTTATGCATTGAAAATTAAATATATGCTACTACTACTTTATTTTAAATGAAATTATTAATCGAGAAAAACTATAATTTATTATAAGAACAATGCCTACAATCGGTTGTCAACTTACAAATTATGAAATATGTATAAATTTATTAAACATTATTACCAAAACATCTAGTGATTGAAAGTACATAAAAGTAAAATAAAAAATTGTTTCCCATTTCAGAAGTTTATAGAAACAGCCATTCTAACAGCAAAATTATGTGGTACGGATAATCTTGCTTAGATTTGATTATATAAAATATCGTAAAAAGGGCACCCCTGCTACAGGTGGTTATGTTAAATATCTAAATATAATACTCAACAGCATTGCTTAATATTTAAAATATCCTCAAAAACCGTCTCAGCAATGAAATGTTTATATGGATATCACTGTTGAAAGCAATACCTACAACATTTTAAAAATGATACTAAATATTAAAGATTATAAATAGACAACCACAAAGAAAATTTCAAAACAAAACAACATACATTGCACTACATGCTAACTGTATGATGAACTGAACACATTTTAATAAATATAACCACGTTCAATAAAACAGTGTAATGATAATAATACAACAAAATATTTATCATGTGACTTCGACTAAAATTATTGCAATGATGCATACGAGTAAATGAATGCTATGGTGTAAAATAGCACATATGACATGTATACACACAATTAACAATTCATACTTCTATAAAACAAAATTAACTACTGTTTAGCAACATAATCAATATATTTTTCTAGTTACATTAGATATAAACAAGAGAAGATAGAAGTCAAAATATATTTGTATCAATAAATAATACAGTAAAACCTGCTAAAACGGAAACTGGCGGGACCATGTAAATTTTCCGCTTTATACAGGTTTCCGCTTTACCAGGTTCGATCTAAAAGTATATGTACAGGTACAAAAAACTGCTTCAACACGAAAACTGTTCAAACCAAAACAGTAAAACAATGAATATACAAATTTATTTAGAATTCAATGTACATATGTACATACATACATAGGTACAACTAGACTTTAAAAAAAAAATCCGTTAAGACACTTTGTTGACAATTTTTTATTCTACTGTCTATAGCCCTTTTTTCCAACTCGGTTCTTAAATTAAAAACTTTCGCGAAACACTCACTTTCGTCCTTCAAACTTGACAAAAAATTTTCAACGTGCCTTACGTAATTTATAGCTTCACCAAAACTTTTAACATTTGATTCTTCTGTCACATCGTTCGTATCGTCCGCGTTTTCCTCGTCTTGTTCTTGATGTGGTGTCTTCGCCTGCAATAATTGTACAGCGTCAGCAATAGGTCCGGTGTCTTCGACAGAGAGGCCATCTTCAAAATTTAAAAACTCGTCTTCATTGATTTCAAAATTGTTTGATTGTTGCAACAACGTGCGCAGTTTGCTTAAGGGAATGTTGTCCGAATCGTCATACTCTTCCTGATCTGTTTTCTTAAACCCTGCTTTGGAAAAGCAGTTTTTTATTGTTTGGGGTAAAATATCTTTCACCGCTTTTCCTATCCACATCACAGCATCTAAAACTGTAACGGATCTTGTCACTTCTGTTATGCTTTTAGCATCTTCATAACGGTTTATCAGTGATCGCAGTAAATATTTTCGATAATGACATTTTAAATTTTGAATTATGCCTTGGTCTAAGGGCTGCGTAACCGAAGTAGTGTTCGGCGGCAAAAAGCACAGCTGAACGTTG
>JABXWE010017193.1:0-54404 GCA_014611495.1 Limonius californicus
GATTTGAATTTAGAAATTGATGTTAAAAAATGTGTCATTTACCAATATCCTCTGATCGTCTTCTCTCTATGTCTTTTTCTTATGCGTGTGATACTAATTGTAGATGCTATTGAATTGTTTGTAATTAAATTTGGAATATATGGGAATAAACAAAAACTGAAGCAAGTGGATTCGGAATCAGAAATGAAAATGATTAAGTTTATTTAAATTCTTACTGTTTCTTCTTCTTTCTGTTTCTTGCCTTTATCTATCTCTTCTTGCTTTAATATTTATTTCTTATTTATCTCCCAGTTTTGCTTGCTTTGGATTCAGAAGTTAAACGAATTTAATTTGTCATATTTTCTCTTTCTCTCTATACTTTCCTTACCGTATGTATATGTTTGTAATACTAGAAACTACTACACCGACTTTCTTTAAGTTTTATTAATATAGAAGGAAACAAAATAAAAATTCTGCTTTTGCAATCAAACAAGAAAGGATAATTTTCTTAATTTACTAATCTCTCTTTTCCCAGTTTTCGTTTTTCTTCCACTTTCTGTAGCTCTAGTTGTTTGTACGCATTTACAATTATATCTACAAATAACACTGCTGCTTTTATTTAATTTTAGATTGTTCGGAAAACCCAAATTGGTAGTAATGAATTTACGTAATTATGTCAATATAAAGAAGAATTCGTAAAAGACTGCAGTTCATTACAAATTAGGTGTTAGAAAGACTTTGTTACTTACAAATAAGTCCCTAAATGTACCTAAATTTCTATGTATGGTAATTAACTCAACTGGCTGAAATTAGTAAGAATGTATTTTTAAACAATAAATATGTTCATAATTCTAAGTATATCTCTGTTTTCGAAAGTTGATGCTAATTTCCAAGATTCCTTAAGAATTCTTAAACAGACACAGGTTAAATGTGGTACGGTTTGAGCTGCTTCTATTCAAATTCCCTACCTGAATGTTCGAAATTCATAATGGGTGATTTGGTATACGTTAAGATTACAAAATTAAAGATTAAAAGGAGCTGGTAAACCTTTCCAATGCAAAATTTATCAAGTTTCCCCCTCGCCTTAAATTTTTCTTAAGCTTATTTTAATCGGTTAGTTCATTTTAGAATGTGGCTTAAAATTATTAAATGTAAGTGTATAGCCCTTCCGAGGCTAACTGAGTACTAGACCACTATCCCTTGTCATTCATTTTATTGATAAAAGTTCAACGGACGGTGGCTGATGAGTCACAATCTTTCACTATCTAACTGAGTTAAGTGTATTCTGATCTTATGCCTAGTATAATAAAAAGTTTCCAAAATTGTATATGTTAGTAGACAGTAATGTATGTATTACTCTACAGTTAGGTAACAATAAAATAAAAAAAAATGTTTTTATGTGTTAGTCACCCTAATTCAAGCTGCACGTTGTAAATATTAACGTGCCCGGTCGTTTTTCTAGGGAATATAAAAATCGTTATTTAAATCGCCTGCAATACAAGAAACATTAGTCAAATGGGCAATTACAGGGTCAATAAGGGAGTGTCCGCCAGATTTACAGTTCAAATAAAGTGAAAAAACTGCGCTAAACGTCATTAAATCATTACTTTATCAGCTAATGTTTATTTAATGATAGCCTTCTGGGCCCATTTAACTTTTGTTTCACGTGGGGCACACATCGTCCGTTTGCCCCCTGACAATTTTTAAGCGAACCCGGCCGACGCAGGGCCACGTGACCGCACACGTCACTGGCATATAATTAGCGTAGTTTATTTCTGATTTGATTTCGCCACGACATGCAATCCTTCATTTTGTATTTGGAAAATTACGTTATTATTGGAATCAAAATGCCAAGCGTAATAAGTTTTTAGGCTGGCGTGTCCGCGAGATTTCCTAATTTCGGGATAGCGTTTCGCTCCTGATGAAACGATTTTTCCGTTTCCTTTTGCTTAATCTAAGCGCTACTTGTATCATGCTAATGAGATAATAATTATGCCTTTCGCTAGGGCACTCGAATTATGGAAAGTGAAATTACCTGAGCTCGCCAGTCGACTGCTGGTTGGTCCGAACATTTGATATGGATCTGGAAATAATACTATAAATCAGTTGCACATCAAGAAACTGTTCTATATACAATATTTAAACAACAAAAGCCACTTTTCACACGTTTCTCAGTTGAATTGGTAAATCTAGCTGGTTTTCGTCGGAGTATATGTTTGAGTAAATTTTAATAAACAAAATAACATTTAAATTAGGTATAAGTGGTTAGTAGCAGCAATGGTATCTCTTACACAACAGAATTGTACTATTTCTTTTCAGCAAACACATGTTATTAATACTTTAATTAATATTATATCACTCATTGCTGCTGTAAGCTTACAACGTACTTCAGAAATTATCAAACCCTTAATCTGAATCCTAACGAGTTTAGTAGGACAGCAAAATCGCCAGATGTAAGCCCTTCCATTTTATAGGGGTATGTAGAATACACTTCGTCATGTTTCACATCGAGAAATTGTTTTATATATAATACTTAAACACCAGAACCCACTTTTCAAACGTTGTTCAATTTAATTAGTTAATCCACTTGGTGGTATTGATTTACTAGGAGTAGACGTTTTAATAAAAAGCAACATTTAAATAAGGTGTCAGTATTCAATCTTAGCAGCAGCGAAGTTACACAACAGAATTTCACAGTTTTTCACAGCAAACAAATCTGATTTAAATATTATAACATTAATTGGTGTTGTACACTGAGGACTTGTGTTGGCGACGTGCATGGGAACGGACGTATTTTGGGCGCTCTCAAGCAAAATTGCTTAGCGAGACTTTAAAAAATATTTTGGGTGCAAACTATTAAGTGCCAGTGTTTGCAATTCCAGTGCGTGTGTGGACGCATCTAGGCAGGAAGGAAGGAGGAACGCTACCGATTCTACCTGAGAAAGAAAACAACAGGACTGAGGGAAAAGCAGGAAACGCAGTAAAAAGCTAAGTGATTGAAGGCTTAAATAGTCTTCTGTAGTCTTTTGTAGTCTTTTGTAGTCTTTTGTAGTCTTTGGTAGTATTTGTAGTCAATAAAATAAAATTATAAATAGAAATTAAAACAGGGGCATTTCGTAGCAAATGAATGCAAAACTGTACAAGCGGATAGGCATCTAGGGGCGCTTTTTGGATACAAACGACAAGGGTAGGAAGCAGTTAGCGACCTTTTCAAGCCGTCACAACCAAAAACTGAAACTCTTGTTATACGGCCATAAAAATTCAAATCGAGGATAATACTCCCAATTGCGGGCAACTTCCAAGAAAATATTGCTCGGCTGCAACAGGCAGTCAAGCATAGCTTCAATCAAGGGACTCACTACTGACTGGAATAAAATAGTCGCGTTTAGTATTTTACTGACGGGCTGTAAAGCTGATAAGGGGTCAACTTAGGACAATCTAACAAAGGAGGCTAAAGCTTAAAATTAAAAATATCTCACATTCAACTGCAAAGTAGAGTATATTAGGGATATTTTAGGTCCAGGAAAGTGTAACTTCTAAAAGTAATAAACGAATGGTAAAATTTAATCTTACTTATTTTAATGTAATTTAAGTTACTGCAATTTATTTCAGTGTGTAGATTCGGGTAGGTCTATTAGAGACCGCAAATAGTCGCGTTTAGTATTTATTGGAGGGGCTAAACAGCGGAAAAGGGGTCAACATAAGAAAATATAACAAACAAGGTTAAAGCAAAATTTGGAATACCTCACGTGTAAATGTACAGTAGAGTACATTAGGGAAATCTAGGTCTAGGTATTTGTAACTTCTAAAAGTAAAGGAAAAAACGATCTGAAACTATAACCTCCTTTAATCTCTTTTAATTTAATTTAAATTAATCCCTCTTAATTTGATTTAAAGCGTAGATCCGGGTAAGCCAAATTAGAGACCGCAAAAGTCGCGTTTGGTATTATTTTGAGTAGTTACAATTGAAAAAGGGGTCAACAAAAGATAAGTTAACAATCGAGGTTAAAGCAAAAATTCAGAATACTACACATTTAACAGTAAAGTAGAATATATTAGGGACAATTAAGGTCTAGGCATTTGCAACATCTAAAGATAACAAACGATTTATAAACTTTAATATCATTTAACTTTAATTAACTTAATCTCCTTTAATTAAATTTAATTTAGTGCGCAGATCCGGGAAGACAAATCAGAGACCGCAAACACAAACTGACAGTGCGGAAGATCCCAGGAGATGGGAACTGTTTATTCACCTCTATAGCAGATCAAAACACGGGGGGCACAGCAACGCAAACAGACATGACAGGAATAGGCACGAAGAAAAGAGGATATCCGAAGAGAGGCAAGAAGAATCTACGCACTAATAGAAGAATCCGATCAAGAATCGACTGAAGAAGAACAGGCTAACGGAGAAGAAGAAGAAGACGGAGAGTGAGGAAGGGGAAAACAAAGGAGAAGAAACCAAATATGCACCAGTGGGAAAGGAAACGATGGATATTTAGAGAGGAAGGTTAGGGAAAAGAAGGAAGTACAATCCAGAAATTTTTGTGAAAGTCTATTATTCAATTTTACCCTACTCGTGTTGTTTTTGTATAGTTGTTTAACCGCGTTCACGTATACTCTCTTTATATTACTTCCTTCCAGTACTTCCCATAACTTGTTAATCGGCACACTATCATAGGCTTTTTTAATGTCTATAAATACTAAATGCATTTCCCTATTGTGTGCTATTGTCTTTTCTGAGAGTTGTGCTAAACAGAAAATATTATCAATACAGGATCTCCCCGCGCGAAAACCACTTTGTTCTTCGATTTGTTCCGTCTCCATTTCTAGTCGTGTTTTTATTATCCGTCCGTACAGTCGCCCTATAGAACTAGTTACACTTATCCCTCTATAATTATTACAGTCATTCTTATTTCCCTTTTTATGTATTGAACTTATAAATGCCTCTTTCCATTCTGAAGTGATTTCTTCTCCTTGTAGGCATTTATTGAATATTTTTCCTATAATTTCCAGTGCTACTGTAGGGGCGTGTTTCACCAATTCTATTGGACAACCTCCAGGACCTGGCGATCTTCTGTTTTTCATTCCCTGTAGTGCTTTGCGGATCTCTTCGACAGTTATTTCTTCATAGTATTCATCTGTAGTATCCAAAGGTTCGTATAGTACATTCTTGTACTCGTCCCTATTCTCAGATAGAAGATCTTCGTAATACTGTTTCCAAGTGTCTATGGTTATTGGGTGTAGTATATTTCTTTCATTCATTCTTAGTTGTTTAATCATTTTCCATGCTTCATTTGACTGCGTGCTCCCTATTAGTCGGTCTACTTCGGCACATTTATCTTGCCACATTACATTCTTAAGCTTTGTCACTTCTTTTTTTACTTGTCTGTTGCACCGCTGATACTGTTTTCTGTCCTCTTCATCTTGTGTCGACAGCCATTTCTCTTATAGATGTTTCTTTTCTTCAACCAGTTCTCGAATGCCATCATTCCACCAACTATCTTTGTTGTTATTGATATTGTTCTGATGTATCATCTCTCCCAGTGAATCCCGGGCTGCTTTGAATAGGCATTCTTTTAGCTTATTGTACAAAATTTCTGCACTGCCATCTATTGCAATTAATTCTTGTCTAATATAATTCGATAATCTCAGTTTATATAGGAACTGAATCGACTCATCCCAAAACTTGTTAGTATTGTACTTGATATAATCCAGCTTTTCACCTTGTTCCAAGGTTACTTCGGTTGGGTCATTGTTTTTGTACTTAAAGTATATTTTGCCTCTTACTAAGAAATGGTCAGAACCGCATTCAGCTCCTCGCTGTACCCGAACATCAAATGTTCGTATATTTGACTGTTGTTTGGTAATAATATAGTCAATTATCGATTCTGATTCTGTACTTGCACGTCTCCAAGTTATTTTATGTATCATTTTGTGTTTAAAGAATCCATTTAATATTGACAACGAGAACATATTTCTATTATTCTTCGTCCATTGTCGTTTACTTTTGTTTCTGCTTCCCCATATCTTCCCACGACTGGGTCGTGTACTTTGGATCCTGTTCTGCCGTTAAAATCTCCCATCAATATTAATTCGTGTTGGGGGTTTACTTGACTTAATATATTTGTAAGCTGGTCTGTGTACTCTTCCTTCACATATTTAGGTGTCACAATAACAAACGAAGGAGTAAGGGACAAGGACGTCTTAAATAAAGTGGCTCAGGGAACTAGAACAATTCAGCTACTAAACCCTATCTTGTGGAGTAAAAAGATAACAAAAACAACGAAAAGAATGTTATATAAAACTATTGTGCAAAATATATCGACGTACGGTTCGGAAGTATGGACGATAAATAAGAAATGCGAACGAAGACTGAAATCGCTTGAAATGAATTACTGGAGGAGGAGTTGTGGCGTATCCCGTTTGGACAGAATACGCAATGAAGATATTCTAGAACGCATGGATGTACAGGAATCAATTATAGACATAATTGAACAAAAACAATTGCACTGGTACGGACACCTCCGAAGAATGCCCGACACAAGATGGCCTCGAAGAATATATGAATGGGTTCCATGGCAAAAGAGGAAAAAAGGAAGACCACGTACGCGCTGGAAAGATAAGGTGGGAATATCTATGCGATCAAGAAATCTGCAGGAAGGAGATTGGGAAGATCGTAAAATGTGGCGACTAAGAAGCGAAAAGCGGCAGTAAAGCTGTAAAACTTCGCATTTATATATTATATAGTGGAATTAAAAAGTCAAAACAGATTCTGTAAATAGGTACTAAATATTTTTAGACGACCGAATTAATCTGGCCAGCTACGTTGCCTACGTATAACGCAGATCAAAATGCATTTAGCTATTACCTACTGAATAATAAGTATTTTAAGATTTCAGCAACAAATTTTCCAAATAATATAAAGGAACCCAAAATTTTTAACAAAAAAAAAGGTTAATTTTGAAAGCGAATTTAGCATTTGCCAACCAGGTTGTTAGATCTAGAGACCTCGATGGGATTGTGCGAACAAGCGCTGTCAGTAGAGGTCACAGTGAAATGCGGCTCAATCGGCCGCGGGGTCAAATCCCGGCTTAGGCGACCGTATTTCACTTAGTTAAGCTTAAGGCGCATGTTGCATAAATGGCTAGTATGTGAGGGACGCCCGCACCTCCCTGAAGTAATGCGAAAGCGGTTCCGGGGGGAACGGTAGCGTGAACAACAAAAAGTTGTGTGATCTAATCCGCGGTATTGGTTGGTGCCGGATCAAAAATAAAGCGTTTTGCAATTCTCTGTATTGTTAGTAGAGTTAGCATTTAGAAGTTTCCTGTATAATTATTTGAAATTCAAAATTTGTACAAAAATTAAACTCAAAGAGGCAGCTATAGTTCGCCAGCTAAGTTGTCAAATGCAACCTGTTGTCTATTATGATGTCACATAAGAGATAACGTCACTCGCGTTAGTCTATGTTATATCTAGAGTTGAAACTGAAAAGGAAATAATCTAAATGTGTGTAAGAAATAAACATTTTCCAAAAGTTTAACCTTAAGGCGGGAACTTAATATTCTCAGTTAAGATTCCAGATGTAACCAAAGTGTAACTACTAATCTACGTTATGTATCAGCAGAAGCACAACACGAAGCCATTTTTGTTTATAATTTAAGAAGAAATTCGAAACATAAATTTACTTCTGAAGGCAACAGAAAAAGGTTGCCGACTGGGTCACTAGCTGTAGCCCAAGATCTTTTATGCGGAAGTATAAATTACAACGTCCTTTGCAAACAGCTATGTTGTGTCAGTAAATTTAAAATTTATAAACATTGAGTGTCGCGTATGTTTTAATAAAAAATATTACTTCAGTTGGTCAGCTAGATCGCCCGATGTAAACCGCAATGCATATTATGCAATTTTCATCAGCGTACACAATTCCAAAATAATACAAATTAAGAAATAATGTTATAAACAATTTAATGACGAACGATATCTTTAGGAAAATTAACCCCAATAAGACAATTTGAGGCGGCCAGGCAGATCACCAGACCTTACCCGCACATTTTTATGTAGAGTGCGTATAAGTTGGCAGGTTCCGCTACAACCACCGTTACTTTTCCAAAATTAACCTTCAAATTGGTAATATTTCTAGATAATTTTACAAGACCATTCCTAAACAAAATTAATGTTAATATAACATGGTCAGATAGGTCACCAGATGTAATACACTATTCTAATAAGTGTGTGTATGATATGTTCGGCTGTCCTGTAGGTTGTTTATAGCATATTCCTGAATATTGTACTAGAATGTTTTCAGAGTTTGGAAGGTGTGTTGATTTAGAAAATAAGAATATCAGAACTAAAATGTTTTATTTTATTTTACAATCGTCTCCTCCAAAACATTTAATCGATAACAGTATTAATCAGAAATATTGCAACGGAGTTGTGCTGAAATATCACGCGAAGTAAAATAGCAGACAAATCGGAATTAAAATCAGAAATATAATTAAATTCATCAGCAACACAAAGCAATTCAACTAAAAAAGAATAATGATCGATGCCAGGCTTAATTATTTTTAAAAACGTCTTCACAATTAGCAATTTATGATTATAATTAATTAAACGTTACGATTATTTGTTCCTATCGTTTTTTTCTTAATAACGCAATCTTTATTTGTGCGTAGTAGAAAAAACCTGCTCCAGAAAATTAATTACTTCCGGAAAGTGCGGCAAGTACCGCGCGTTCTTTTAATAAAGGTTCTGTTCGTCAGCTCTAGTGTGCGGTAAACATCAGTAGCAAATAATTAGGTGGCAAAGCGACTCTTTAGGTCAATCAAACGGCCCCTGAGTGAGCATTCAAGAAGGGCTTCCAACTTACAACCCTCACGTTCAGACTTGTTTTACTCGAGCTTTTCTTTTACATGTTGTTGGTTAAGACGTTACACAGATGGAATTTTTATTGCGCGTTACATGTACCTTGTTAGGATTAATTGCAATTGGTAATTAACTATGATTGTTAAAAGCTCATAAGCTACTCCGAAAATTTTTTGCCACCACATGAAATATAGTATGCGTTCTAATAAAAAATTAGCAAGAAGTGGAGAGAAGCTTGTGATTGTTAAAACATAAATATAACATATTTATAGATTGTTACGCTAACAGATACAAGATTTCAGAATTAACCGCGATGGTTTGAAATTATTGCAAAGTTTTTAAATGTCATCAGTGAACAAGGTGTTAATGGAAGGGTCGAAGAACTTGAAAGCTGTGGTAGGTTCGGAAAAATAGACAGCAATGGTAATTTTCAAAAATTTCCGAAATAGCTACCAAACGTTGCCATGCAGGAAACTTCCACTTTACGTTTAATCGTTTACAGGTGTCGCATATTAGTATTAATATGAAAATAGAACTATCAATAAACTCATCATTTATTGATTTACGATGACGTTACTGGAAATTCTTAGAGAGTTTGCAGGTAATGATTTCAAAACAGAATACGAAATGCAAGTACTTTTAGTATGAAAGTGTACCATTTACTTACTGCAATTTGCATACTATAGTCTATGGTTTACAGTGTAGAAAAATCATTTAACTCACAAAGCAAATTCTAGCTACCGCCTGAGTAGAAGATTCGTTTGGAGCTCGGGGTTTGTCCCTTTTAATTTGGATAACTATACACCGACATGGTTTATACCCTGCCATGTTCACGTGTTCAGCCCTACAGCTTAGGGATAAACTTAGTAAATCAATAATGCAAGAGTAGTTTAAAGTACCTACGTAGTTTTATAGTAAAAAGAGATTGGTGATAACATATTTTGCTAACAGTATTATATAAATGTTGTTTATAAATTCCTAAAATGTATCCAACAAAATGCATAATGTCCTAAACTGTATACAAGCAATGCTGCAAAATAATCTTATACAAATATTAAATTTCAGGTTATCAGTATCTAAAGAATGATTATCTTAAGAGCCTGGTTTTGGGCCGGAACTCATTAACTGTCAGCTTTTTAAACATTTGGTAGCGTATGAAAGTCATAATGTGAATTTTAACACAAATTGCTGAGTACAGAGATTTTCTGTTTAAAATTGCGCACATTAATTTATTTTATATGTATGAAAGAATGGGAAATTCCTTTTTGCAATTTGTGGCAATAAATGTCACAAAGAAATCGTTGTTGGAACATGCAAGCAGTAATTTCGTTGAAAAAAGAAGTATTTGAATATTATTTTCCGAGCGCAAACAAATTTGTAACATTTCTGTGACAGCCACAGTTTTTGCGAGCCAAATCGTAATATTTCGTAATTTGTCTGCTTTTCCGCACGCAAAACAGTTGCCAACTATTTCGTTGGGCCGTGATATGGATATTTCTTTCATTCTTAGACAATAATTGAATAATGTTAGGTAATCACATTCCTTGAAAGATAAAAGTATTTATATATTATAAAATATTTATTTAACAATTTTCTAAGTTATCTCTTAGGATTTAGGTCAGGCTTTAGTATAGCTGTCGCTCTTCAAATGTATCAGACACTATCACAAATTTATGTTTACCCTGGCAGTGCTTTAGAACTACCTTGTTAAGAGGTATAATCTATTTTTTGCATTTGAATGTGTTTTATTTATGTATCAGTCGTGCTTGAACAGTTTCTTAAAAATATTTCTAAATCCGGATACAAACAAGTCAGCAGATTACAAATTTATTAATACTCTTGTATGTAACTTTTGAAAATTATTTAAATATGCAATTCTTAGTGTTCTACCTTAAATTAAAACGTTAATGTAGCTTTTATGTAAACCGGATTTTCAATATGGTTAATTTTGTTCCCAGTGATATTTTATCTATCGTATATTTTCACATGATACATACAATCGAATACTAAACCAAGAAGTTATTTAAGCCGTATCACAATTTTATTACACTCTATATGTATCATAAATATACTTAAAAAATATAGATTTTCCTTGCAGATTAAATTCTTCCTTTAGGATGTTCTTTGCAGGTATTTAATTCCGGTTCCATATTTTAGTATTTGTTAGAACTACATTTATCGTTCCTGTTGGCTTCCTGTTTCTAATGTTTTGGGAATTATATGTGCATTCGTCTTCAGGCATCGTCACATCGAAGTTCCATTAAATTCCAATAAATTTCAATTCTTTGGTTTGAAGTTTGATCACTCGACATTTCTGGGGTAAACTGTATAGTTTAGAAGTTATATTTATTATATGGTGTTAGTGCATAGCCATTTATTAAATTCCTAGTTCTTTGCGCAGCAGCGGCCTTGTATAAAGGTTTAATTTCTTTGCGTATCTGCCATAACGGTCATTCTTCCAGTGGAAGAGTAAAGTCGGCATATATGGAATAGACCGGGTATTATGGAACACCCGATATTTTCAAAATAGGAGGTTCCATCTGTTAAACGCTGATAACATTAGCATGGCCTTTTGCAATTTGAATCGCTGATATAATTATACTCGACTGGTAAAATTGCATATCGTTGCAGAACGTGAGTTTGTGATTTTGGTTTATTCACAGTTTCTGCTGAGTGACAGTAATAAACGAATTGTGTCTGAAATTGTGAAAAATAAATTGTTCTTATACCAAGCTGAGTTTGTTAAAGTATAAATCAGTTTAACTATCGATAATTTAATCCAATATTATTGTTAGAAAACATTTGCTAGCGGTTTTTGTTTACATTTACTGGGGCGGGTAATAGGGAATATTCCATATTTCCCGCCTAGTTGCTATTCCATATTACCCGATATTTTTAATTTATAGTGAATATTTTTTACAGAAATTATGGCGACGTCTTTGCCGAAAAAAAGAAAACAATGGTGTTCGGAAGACATGCGAAAAGCTTTGGAAGCTGTGAGAAACAAATGTTTGGGCTATTTGGCAGCGGCAAAACGTTTTAATGTTCCACGAACCACACTTTTTCGACTTTGTAACACCGAAGGAACTGCAGAAATTGTTTGTAAAACTAAATTGGGTAGAAAACCAGTTTTAACCCCCGAGTTAGAAAACGAACTTGTTCAGTATTTACTAATAATGGATCAGAAGTTTTTTGGTCTGACACGAAAGGACGCACGGTCCATGGCATTTCAACTTGCTAGGCGTAATAACTTGCCACATCCATTCTCACTTTTGCAGGAATCTGGGGGAAAAGATTGGTTTTCTTCTTTCATGAACAGGCATAAGGCTACGTTAAGTTTGCGGAAGCTTACTGGAACCTCCATAGCTAGAGCAGTCGGTTTTAACAGAGAAAACGTATCAGAATTTTTTTGATTTACTAGAGAAGATTACGGAGGAAAAAAATTATGATCCTGATCAAATATACAACGTAGATGAATCTGGGTTATGCATTGTACAATCTCGATGTCCAGAAGTAGTTTCTATGAGAGGCAAGCGACAAGTAGGAGCACTTACGTCAGCAGAAAGAGGCTCTTTAGTGACAATTGTACTGTGCATGAATGCTGCAGGTAACTTTGTGCCACCGATGATCATCTTTCCCCGCAAAAATTCAAGCGAACAACTAAAAAAGGGGCGCCTGCAGGATCCTTGTTTGCTTTTCATCCATCTGGATGGATTCAAAAAGATTTATTTACAAAGTGGTTCGACCATTTCATAGAAAAGACCAAACCTTCAGCAACGAATCCAATACTGCTTATGTTAGATGGTCATCACACCCATACAAGGAACCTAGATGTGGCACTCAAAGCAAAGAAGAACTTTGTAACAATTTTATGCTTACCACCACACACCACGCATAAAATGCAACCTCTCGATAAGATCGTCATGGGAGCAATAAAAACCTTTTATAATGAAGAGGTGAGAATTTTCATGCGAACAGAAAATCGTGTAGTAACACATTTTGATGTCTGCCAGTTATTAGGAAGAGCCTGTCTTAAAGTGCAGTCTGGGGAAAGAGCTATCAAGGGTTTTAGGGCAACTGGAATCTATCCGGTAAGAAGAGATATTTTCTCGGACGAAGAGTTTGCAGGCGAAGTGCAAAAAGATCATGGAAATTTAGCTGCTGATATTGGACGTACAAATGTGGCGAACAATATTTCTACCAATGTCCTTCCTAATGATATAGTTCCAGTGCCAAAATTAATAAAGAAGATAGGAACTCGTGGAAGAAAATGTGGACGTTCCAAAATAATTACATCCATACCTGATAAGGAAGAATTAGAACAATCGATTAATCTTTCACGAGAAAAAGTTACCCGAAAAATAACTGATGAAGCTGGACCTAGTGGAATAAAAACTAAGAAGCTGAAACCCAGAAAAGAATGTGTTCCCTCTAGTTCTTCTGAATCTCAATCTGAAATAGTAGTTGATGATTCATCTGATGATGATCTTCCATTAAGCTCTTATACTACGAAGCTACACAATGAAGATGCACAGTGTATTTTTTGTCAAGAAAACTTCTCCATGAGCCGAAGCAAAGAAATATGGGTGATGTGTGTTATCTGCAATGGATGGGCTCACGAAGAGTGTACGACTGCTGAAGGATACATTTTCGTATGTGATTTTTGTAAATAGTTATCTACTTTGTTCCCTACAATAAAAATGTTGATAAATATTTTATTAGTGATGTTGCGTATTTTTGCTCTATTCCATATTACCCTACATGCTTATTTAACCTCCAGTTTTATTCATCGATAAAAAATTCATTTTTTTTTAAATTTCTATGCCAAATTTCCAAAAATAATTTTTTTTTGATTTAGTGAATGTTACTACTGGAAGACAGTATAAGGTGTTTATTATTAAAATATTATAGTCTTTAACACCTTAGGGTTTAGTTTATGGCGATTTAAAGAATGGGTATTCCATATATGCCGATTTACGTGTAACCGCATTAGTTTCCTCCGAATTTTCCTGTCTTCCTTTACTACTATTTTCGTTTACAGCTTTTCTTGTAATCTGATTCGTTCCATATTATATTTGCCGATTTCAAGACTTTTATTTTTTGTTATTTTCTTCTTCTTCTTCTTCTTCCTCTTCTTCTTCTTCTTCCTCTTCTTCTTCTACTTTCGATCTAGGCTTTTAGCCTGTTCCTACCAGACCTTCCTTTCAGCGCTTCCGGGTACGATTTGGGCTTCTTTTTCCTCTTGACGCGTTGTCTCTAGCTTATTTTACATTGCTCTCATCTTGTTACATGGTTGTTCCATTCTATTCTCCTTCTTATTATCCAATCATTGACTTCTTGGATGTAGCATTGGTTTCTTATATCCGTATTTCTTACGTGGTCTCTTCTTGTTTTACCGCGTTATTTTCGTTTCTAAAGGTTCTATTGTTAAATGTAGGTTTGTTGCTCTAATATCCTACTTAATGTGAGATGTTCATACAGTTCTTCGACCTTTGGTTTTCCATGTCAGGTTTGGTTTCAACTCCAATTTCTGTTATGATTGTTGCGGTTTGCAACGCTCTTTGTATGAAGTATTTCCGATGCTTATGTATCTACAGGGTGTACCATAACATATCGGACCTGATTGGCCAGCGGACAGGGGACATGAAAACAATACAAAAAAGTTCATATTCACACATGCTCCACCAAACTTAGTTTATGAGTTAGAGTTTATTAAATGATATACATTTTCAAATTGTATCGTTATAATCGTTATGTATATTTGAAACGTATGTGAGTTCATTACAAACACTTCTACTCCAGAGAAGATATACTAGGTAGAATACCTCGCTGGTTTGCCATTGCGTTCTGAGGGAGAGCGGCCGTTAGAAATCCGATGTTCCGGTACGGGAAATTGAACCCAGGACCTTCAGCGAAGAAGTCTAACGCGCTAACCTCTAGTCCATGGTCGTCTCTTTCGACGTTATTCGACGCATGTGGTGTAAACATTGCGGAGCACCGCCACATTTCAACCGAGTAGCCAGAAACTTTTCAGATGAACGATTCTTTAATCAGTGGAAAGGTCGTGCGGGACCTATAGGCTGGCACGATCCCCAGATCTAAATCTATTGGACTTCCACCTGTAGGGCTACTTAAAATCTATTGTGCATTCTGTACCTATTGCAGATATGGAAAAGCTTCGTGAACACATATAAGAAGGCTGCCAGTTAATCCGGCAAACACCTGGTATTTTTGAAAGAACATGGCGTTCTATGACCGGACGAGTGCAAACTTACATTCAGCCAGAAGGTGGCCATTTTGAGCACTTTCTACAATGATAGTGGGGTACACAAATATTACATTTTGTTCAAAATCAATAAACAATATAAAAATTAAATATGAAAGTATGTTATTTTTCCTTTAATGCCCTGTATCTCATAAACTATGGCTGATGGGACATACGTTAATATGAACTTTTTTATTGTTTTGATTATATGCCCTCATCCGCTAGAGAAACAGGTCCCACGTATTACGGTACAACCTCTAAAGTATATATACGAGGTGAGGCTGCTAAATCTTCCCCACATAAAAATGGCCGACAGAACACTTAACATAAGACAAGTAGGGCCCTTAATGGGGCAGTGCGAACACGCGCTGTCGGCCGACAGTGAATTATGGTCCGATCGGCCGCGTGGTCGAACCCCGGCTGAGGCGACCGTATTTCACTTAGTTAAGCTTAGGGTGCTTGTTGCATGAATAGCTAGTATGTAAGGGACGCACTCCCCTAAAGTAATGCGAAAGCGGTTCCGGGCGAGAGGGGGGACGGTACTATGAATAAATGAAAAAAAAAACGTAAGACATGTATCACAGGAAGTTAGGTCATTGAATTTTTATATATTTATTTTAAGACGCTTTAATATTTTTTCAGACGGTTGTTTGCTTCAATTTTCGTTATGCATTTTAGAGAATGTGTGTGATAGTTTAAGAAGTTTAATTTTTTTATGCTTCAAATTACAAAGTTTTGTGACAAAAAATAAATTGTGTATGGGAAATATTCTACACCTTGCTGCCACTTTAACCTTATTTAAGTAGTTACTGTCGTGGTGCACTAACCTAAAGGGACCGACGGTTTTGGTCACTCTCTGAGGTAGCATGAGCATCACTTGGATGGGTGACTGAAAATCAGCGCTACCACTCTGCTATCCTGGTGCCCCAGGGAGTACCTAAACAGGCGGTCGCCCTGGGTTAGTGCGCAATTACCTTAAACAGGGTTAGAGTGGCAAGTAGATGCGGAACCGAGTCTTCGGATATCCTCGCAAAACATTTCCCATCCGCACTTTACTTTACAAACTCATGTTTGTGAACGAAGCAAAGTCCGTTCACATAACATTTAGAAAATGCAAAAGAACTCCTCCAGCAGTCCTTGTAAGCAATATTCCACTAAGTCAACTGACAAAGGTCAAATACCTAACCCTGCACCACGACAAGGGTTTAACATGGAAGTCCCACATCTGAAAAGAGCGCAAGCAGCTTGGTATGAAATTTCGTCAACACTACTGGCTACTTGAAAGAAAGTCAAAACTATCGCTAACCAACAAGCTCCTCGTATACAACACAGTCTTCAAAATCATCTGGACCTATGGCATCCAGCTATGGGGTGCAGCAGCCAACTCCGAAATCCAAATGTTAGAAAGATTTCAGTGTAAAGTGCTACGTGCTATGTGTGATGCGCCGTACTTTGTACGAAACGCAGACATCTTACGTGACTTAAAAGTTGACAAAGTGAAAGACGTGATAAGGAAATACAGTGAATACTTGAGCAACCTAGAACATCATTCTAACGCGTTGGCTTTGAACATACTAGACAGTAGTGCAAATATTCAAAGATTACATAGATATCAAGAGATCCAGAAAAAGCTGATCCTCAGCGGGTTGTGGAATGAAAAGTCCCGTCTTTACTAGACTAAAGGAATGTTTATGATGTCAGATAAATTAGTTATTTTTTTTGATACGGAACTGACAGATTGTTAAAATGATTTTTAATACATTTCAAAGAGCATTCATTATTGAATCTTACTTTCGGAACGGCTTTCAAGTTGACGGAGAATGAACCTATTCGATTCTTCCTTGTTTTGTGGAATTCCGAATTACATACTGAAAATTTTATGCTTTGGTTAAGAATTTAGTCGGCAATTTTAGAGAAACTGGAAGTGTTGGAAGGAAAGAAGGGTCTGGTAGGTCAAAGAAGACAATACCTGCTTTAATTGAATCTGTAAGACAACGAATTGATGAGGCTCCAAAAACACCAATGAGACATTTATGCCAGCAAGTTGATGATTTAAGTTACGGTACATGCCATAGAATATTGAGACAAGCTTTGCATCTGCATCCTTACCGATTTATTCCCGTTCAGGAGCTTTTAGAACAGGATTATCCAAAAGAGTTCAGTTTTGTCGTTGGTTTTTGGATAATCTCAATGATGAGCAGTTAAATTTAACCTTTTTTACCGACGAAGCCTGGTTTTTCCTTAATGGGTATGTTAATTCATAGAATATGCGGATTTGGAGTAGCGAGAATCCACACGTTACAATTAAAGCTCCCCTTCATCCACAGAAAGTAGGAGTCTGGGTTGGAATGAGTCGTCGTAGGCTAGTTGGGCCAATATTTTTCTAAGGCACGCTAACTGCAGCAAGGTACAGGAACGAATTATTGCAACCTTTCTTAAATGAACTTTACGATTATGAGCTACGGGATGGTTTTCTGCAACAAGATGGCGCAACAGCTCATGCAGCTGCAGATACAATTAATTTTTTACGCAAGCATTTTAATGACTGAATCATTAGTAGATAGGAATACTGCAACACCCTGGCCCCCTCGCTCTTGTGATATTACTGTTTTGGACTTTTTTCTGTGGCCCTATTTGAAAACACCATTTTTAAAACTCCAGTTAATGATTTAAACGAACTGAAACTTAGAATTGAAGAAAACTGTCAAGAAATTAACAACTCACCTCAATTATTACAAAATATTTTTGAAAGTATGAGAAGACGAATTCAGAAATGTTTGGAGGAAGAAGGCAGACATTTTTTACATTTGTTGTGATCATTACATTAGTTCAGGTTTATTCATTTCTTTTACTGTTGTCCAATAAAAGATTTCGGCTCCAAAAAATGACGTTTCATTATTATTTAATTCCAGCTAACACAACCTAACCTGAAATTGACATTATAAACATTCCTTTAGTCCAGTAAAGACATGACTTTTCATTCCACAGCCCGCTGGGATCAGCTTTTTTTTGGATCGCCTGATACAAACCACTAGACCTACCACATAGATTTGACTAATTAAGTTATTTTTATACAAACCTTATTTTTAAGTAACTTCTGTATAGTAAACCGCAGGGTTATAATCTTCATGTCATTGTTTCATGTCATTCAAATTACTAACCTAAACTTTGATTGTTGTGGTATAAACTTATTGCAAAAAGAAATACACTGTCTCAAAAAAAAATTAGTTGCCAAGTTGTTCAAATCTCGCTTCGATTTTGCGCAACTTTTCATTCTGAAATTATGTTTCATATTCACCTTCTGAATATCCTTTGAACTGAAACTCCATGGTTTCCATTTTCGTCACTTAATGCTCGAGCATTTCTAGGAATAATATTAAATATACACTTTAGTAGGTATTTCAGTGCTTGGGGTTACGGTGAGAACAATAAGCTATTTACCCTTACTCATGCAAGGGTCACGCCAGCTTCGTGCAATCAGATATCGGTCGTGAAGTCGCCGTCAGACAGCAGCAGTCCGGCCGGAATCTAACATCATGCGAGATCTGACCCCGATAACCGGAATGTAATGAGAAAGCAAAGCTTTTAACTTTAACCTACAGCCGTGATATGGGAGGTGTGGGAGTTGGCCGAAGATTAGTCGGTGCTGGGTGTATAATCGTAATGTTTCTTCATTACTGGAATAAACGGGTTGTCCATGAAATGAAATGGGCAGAGAACGTACCCCGTAGCAAACATTAGTTAAAATATAAAAATGAGGAAAATAGCACGGCACTGCATATAGAGTTGCAATTTTTAAAAAGATAAAATGTTAATTCATATATGTCAATGTATTGCATCGTTTGCAACATGTGTTCTCGTTTTTTAAAAATTTGTATTACAAAATGTATTAAAATTAGCCAAATATTTCGTGTAAATATTTCATTTCCTTTTCGTCTATTTATAAAATGTATATACTATATCGACCTCCTAAGAAAAAACTGCAGAAATACCTTTCAATTTTTTTATCCATCATCTCGTCAACCAACCAATCGACCGACAGAAAAATTCCAAACTTCCATTTGGACTACCCAACTTCAGTAACTTCAATAATTAACAAGGAGCAAATACGTTAATAATAGATTCGTAGCTGATCTCACGCTTTGTTGGATAATTCCTTAAAAAATGATGATGGAAAGTGCATTTTAATATAAATCATAATTATTTTGCACAATGAGCAAAGATTAACGTTTTAGTGCATACAAAATCAAAAATGATTGTTTTAACATAATTACGAATTATGTTAGTAGAACTTTTCGGGTTGATAATAGTACTACAATAAGTGAATTCTAGCAACTTCTAGTACTTTCAGATATTTGTAATTGTTTGGTATTTTTATGAATTAATTTCCTTTGCATTTATAAGATTTAAGACGTTGATCCTTTATTAGGACTCATTTTCTGGCCAGAACTGAATAGGCCTTAAATCATACCGTACCTATGACATCGTTGCTAAACTAAACTGAACTGAATTTCTACTACAGTTGGGTTTAGATCTCTTTGGCGTACATGAGAATTCTCATTTAGTGCCTCTAACACTGCTAGTTCATTTTCCATTCTCGAAGGCGTTTTGGGCCTACATCTTTTCAAATTATCAAATATAAATTCGTTTTTTTAAAAGTTTAAAGGCGTCTAGATATATTTTTCAGTCGGTGAGCTTCTAGTTGGATAGTGTCTGATATATAAATTGCAGTCACCAAAAATAAACCACAGATCTGCTTGCAAGTTATTTTAAAACATCTTACTTAAAATATATGTTAACTGACAGCTCGAGTTAGTATTGCCACAAAAAGGCAACATTGATTAATTCAATTAATTTAAATAAAAAGTTCTTTTGGTTCTCATGTATAAAGGAAGATATGTACATCTTTATGGTGTTTTCCATATTACAAAATAAAATATTTACTTTCTTTGAAATTTTGGGAGATACATTTTTACAATTTTTTTATTTGTCTTACGAAAATGTAAGGCAGACAGCCTTAGGATATTGAAGACTATTACATAAACTACAGGAAATAGGCTTTAGTAATCTTTCAAGAATGCCAGGCTCAGTTTAGTTTCGTCTAGGAATAAGTAGTATTTGGAGAAAGCTGGAACGTTTTCAGCATGTGAATGTTTCGTCACATCAAACTTTGGTAATGGTAATCTATAGCACCGTTGTTACGTTTTCAGAAATCAAAAATTTAATGTATAGCATCATCACGAAGCCCTTTGTAACATGTAATCAGGCACATTTCTTCTTTCTGCTTTAAAGGTTTTAAATTACTGTAGTAACATAACATAACTATTAAATCTTTTACAAATTAATCTAACATAAAAGGGAAACTGTTAGAATTTTTTTGGAAATGTAATTTTGGTTTCTGATGTATAATTTCAGGTGATAAATACTTTCTCAATTGATTTGAATACATCCTTTTTTGCTAAATAAATAATTAAATATGTTTGTACTCCAAAGAATGTAAAAATTTTAATAGTGCCAATATTGTGAAATTACAGCATTACCATTATTATAAATATGTATTTTTCGTGCTAATATCATAACCTTTTTGTTAAAAAATATGAATTTTCAAATATTGTATTAATGACATCGATTTTTTTTCAACTAGATTTCCCCTGAATATATTTTGAAGAAATACTACCTACAGTAGGAGAATTTTTGGTTCTAACATACAAAAGGAACGTTTCTGTTTTATTGGCAATATTATGTAAAGTTAATAATAGTCTATAATACATAACAGTCAAAGGGTATTTCGGATTGTTCTACTGTGCAATTTTTGTAAATTACAATTCTAAAAGCACATCACTCCGAACATGCAATTTGCACAATTCATCTCTCAATTTGAGTTAACCCTCCATTTGAACAAAAGGGCAAGTTCATACTGGTCGGTCAAAACCGAAGGGAATATTCGCAATCACAATGTTGACACACCAAAGTTGTGCGTTAGAACGTTCAAGCTTGCACCAAATCCAATTCAAACAAGCGTAGAACAAGCGAAAGAAAAGCTTTGAAGTTATGAAGATACACATCCCACTCTCCCAAAATTTTGGTAACCTAATCGGTTTCTCAAGTAATAAACGATCTTTTGTTCTCTGCTCCATATATCGGGGATGAGGACATATCAAAGTTCGCCCTGTTGATGTAGTGTGGATGTTTCGCACGAGTGGCACAAAGGCGCCACAGCATGACAGCCACCCTCTGCCAGGATTGGGGTGACTACAACAACGGCCAAGACGTCAAACATATTGCATTACATAGCCGTTGAACCAACGACCGTGCAGCATATCAATACGGAATCGAAATACTCTACTTATAGACGGTTGGATTAACCGATCAAGTATTAGATGTATTTATTTCTAAATTATGATTGCTGTAACAGGTATCAACAAGATAAGGACATTACAATTTTAGGATTAACGGATGCAAACATATATTATTATTCACTTTTCTAGTTTAAATGGATGGTGATTTATTTAATAGAAGTAGTTTTTTTTGTATTTAGTGACGGAAGCTTTTACAAAGAGGTTCGAACACAGGCCATGAAAGCGACGCCATTAGCAGGAAGCCTGAAAGATCTTATATATATGAACGCCGAAAGCAAAACGCTAATATATAAGACGACAGTAAGACCAATTATGACATATGCGGTAGAAATCAGGGCAGTTACAGCAGATACGATGCAAATAATGAGAGCTGCGGAGACGAGGACACTGAGACTGATACAGGGAAAAACGCACAGAGACAGAATTAGAAATGAAAGCATAAGACAAAGATGTAAAGTGGGCGACGTAGCGAAATTCATAAGACAACGAAGAAAATATTGGAACAAACGCGTCGATAGGATGGATGATAGTAAACTACCAAAAAAAAAAGCAGAAGAACGAAAATCCTTCTGAAAGAGATCTCGAGGGCGACCAACAAAACGTTGTAATGAATGCTGAACATCTACATCGGAAGATGTTCATGTTGCTAATGTCTAAATAAATGTTTGTACGAAGCTTGTTCAACTGAAACCCATCTTTGATCAACTTACCTTTGAAAACAAATGCAATCATTTAAATGAGATAATGTTAGTAGTGATTGTAAACAACACATTAACAAATTTCTGGCGTTTGAATTTGATTCTGACTTTTGAAACTTCGATTTTGAAATGGCGTTTGTTGTTGAAAACCCGTCCAAGTTTTATCAGCTGAGGGTGTGCAGCCATTGCAGATTTATACGCGAATGCAAGCAGTGTATGGAAATGCGTGTATTGCGTACCCAACTGTGAGGGAATGGTGCCGAAAATTTAGGAATGGAAAAGAGGGGACCATGGATGAGCCGCGACCAGGTGCACGGTGTACTACATTAACACAAAAAAGGCCTTCTGGTTACAGCAAAGTTTATTTGTAATAGATTCCTCGTCTCTTGTCTAATGAACAAAAATGCTTGCGAATGGGCATATCTCTGCAACACCTTATAGACTATAGGCAAAATGGCGATGACTTTCTTCTGTCGATAGTTACTGGTGATGAAACTTGGTGCCATTACTACGAACCATCCAGGAAGTTATCGTCGATGCAGTGGAAACATTCAAGTTCACCACCACCGAAGAAGTTTGAAGCTCAACTTTCTGCAGGCAAGGTGATATTAACATTTGTTTTCCCTTGCTGATACAGTTTAAGGAACCTGGAGTAAATGTCAATGCAAATCTATACAATGAAACTTTGAACAAGCTTTATCAAGCAATAAGACGGAAACGTCTAGGAAAATTTATGCGTAGGGTCATTTTGCTGCACGGCAATGCTAGATCTGATGTTGCTAATGCGGTAAAATAAAATCTTCAACGAAAAAATGAAGGATTTTAGAGGACCTTTGTTAATAGAATTTAAGGAACCTAGAGTAAATGTCAATGCAAATCTGTACAATGAAACTTTCAACAAGCTTCATTAAGCAATGTTGCTAATGTGGTAAAACAAAATCTTCAATGAAAGACATGGAAGGTTTTAGAGCATTCACCCTATAGCTCGCATCTATCGCCTTACGATTTCCATATTTTAGAACCGCTGAAATAGACGTTAAAAGGTCGGCATTTTGAGTCTGGCACAGAAGTACAGATAGCTGTGGAAGACTTCTTCAATCAGCAGCCACAAGAATTCTATGAACAGGATATGCGTCAGTTACTAAAACAATGGGATAGGTGCCTTAACTGTGACGGTTATTATTTGTAAGGCAATTGATGAATACATTATTTATGAAGCAAAGATGGGTTTCCATTGAACACACCTCGTATTATTGAACTCAATATTTTATTATAATTTACGTTGGAGAAACTAGATGGTTTCTCCGCACTAATAATTTCCGGGATTATAAATATCCCGGTGGTCCTTCGAACCCATTGGTTCCCAATAATTTGTAAGAAGAAACTAAACGTTGGAGTATCCATTTTGTCCTCGACACTTAGTATTGAATAAAACAGGATAAAAATACAGCAAAATGAAAGAAGAAGAGGAAGAATTTTTGTGTACGTTTTGGATCGACGTATTCTGGGTTTTCTCGTTTTCCTTCTACAGTCTAGAGTGTTCACTTGTTTTCAGTTTTTCTCGTTACATGTATTGCAGATGGAGTTTTTGTATATTTTGCTACTATTCTGTCTTGCAGTTGTTTACTTGTATAGTTTTGTCTTTTCATTCTGTATATTCCTATTACGAAATGGTCCAAATTACTATCTGCACCTTTATATAATCTTCCGTTTGTAATCAGTTGAGCATATTGGTCTTGAATTATGACGTGGTCTATATGGTTTGTACAATCGTTTTCCAGGCTTGTGTCCGTGTTCTTTTATGATTTTTTTTTCTTCTGGAAGAGTTGTCATTATATTCATGTTGTTTTCTATTGCATGTGCAATTAGACTAACCTCATTATCGTTAGACTCGTTGTGGGTACTTTCCCCTTCTGTTACGTTATTGTATATTCATCTCTGTCCCACCTTAGCATACATGTCCCCATGATTATTTCTATTTTTCAGTTTGGGAGCTTGTGGTATATATTTTCCATCATTTCATAGAAGTTTCCCATCTCTTCTTCCGTTTTTTGCTTTCGTTGATGAGTGTTCCCGTAAAACTGACATCTCTTTGTATTTTCCTTTTATTCTAATACAGCGTAATCTTTATGATATCTGATACAAAGTTTTTGACCCTCCCTCTAGTTTTCTATTTATTAAAAAGCCCACCCCATACCTTCTTAGGTCACCTCCGCTCGTGAATAGTACACAGTTTAACATTGGGATTATGTCGTTTCCCTTTTTATGGGGTTCTTGTATCGTTAATATTTCTTGTTTGCTTGCGCGGTTAATGTTTTGAGTGCGCATTCCGCCAATATTCCCTGTAGATTTCATGTTTCTAAAGTTTCCTGTTCTTTTCTCATATACCAACACGTTACCGTTGCTTCGGTCCTACTTTTTCCTATTTCTACGTTTTTGGGTAGTTTTTTGTCTGAAGTCTTATGTTTTTCAGGCTCTCATCCTAAATGAATGCCCCATTCTTGATAATAATCTTTTTGTAGCCTATCTTCGTCTTGATTCCTCCACCCCTCCGTTTATTTGCAACTTTTTTAAATTCACATTGTACTGCAAGCTCGCTACAGGTAAGGTCATTTTCTATGCACATATTGTTTCTTTTCGTTCATAGTATTTTCCTACTGTTCTGAATTTTCCATTTCTACTACCCTGTCTACTTCTATTTTCAAAGATTTAACTTCTAGTTCTTTGTCCTTGTGTTCAAAGGTTATACCTTTCATTACCACCATCAGATTGAAGTCCATGCTCATAATGGGGTAAATTTAAGTAGTTTAAATGAAACAAAAACCTTGTCTGCCCCACGAAATATATTTCGTAAATAAATAAATTAAGTTAAATTGGTTAACGCATTCGAAACTCAAACTGTTTCATCATCAGACCAGATTTATTTGATTTCCTGATCTGATGATGAAACAGTTTGAGTTTCGAAAGCGTTAATCAATTTAACTTAATTTATTTATTTACGAGATAAATTTCGTGGGGCAGACAAGGTTTTTGTTTTATTTAATAGACTTTTATTACTACGTTGCGTTTCTTCTCCTGTCTTTCGTGTTCTTCCATTTTCTTTTCCAGCCTTGTGACTTTTTCTTCGAGTTCCTGTTACTTGGCCCATCCCATTCTTTTTGTTTTTTAACCACCTGGTCGTTCTAATTCACTATTGCGATATTGACTAGCCTTATTTGGTGGAATTTTAAAATATTTTAGGATATCAGAGAAATTACGCAAAGGTGTGCTGTGATACTTAATAGATTCGGTAAATATATTCAATGCTATTTTTTATATTTTAGTTTTATATTACTTTAGTGATTGATAAGTAAGGAGGGGTTTTGTATGTATACGATAATTCATTATGTGTAGCTGCGTAGAAATGGTAGATGTCTTCTTATTGATTTTTTTAATTTAGTGTTTCAAAAACTCAAAAATAATGTTTAGGAGTAACTTTTTTCATTGGTAGTGTGGTTCAATTCCATTCAGTAAATAAGTGGGCCTTTTGATATTTAAATGTTTCAAACAGAAACAAAAAATGGGTTTAAAAGTCGATGTCAGTTTCTTGTCTGTTCGGTAGTCCTATAGCACAAATACAGATAGAGTAAAGACTTTCTGATTTTTAATCATTATTTATGGCTTTAAAAAAGGGATACGTTTCTATAGAATACAGATCTCTTCCTGCTGCATTTTTACACGATACTATAGTTCATGGAATGTGCTTCCAGCGGAAGGATTTTTGTTGTTTATACCTTTCTATGTTTGATTATGTTTGTTTTCTTCCTTAGTGACCCACAGATGTCATTAAAAAAGTTTTTTCTGCTGATTACATATAGTTTATAAAGCTTGCTTGAAAATGTTTTAAGAATTCCAATTTTGCGAATAGCTTTGCGAGTTTTGACTATATATTAGTAATCAGCACTGCTAAACTACATAATATCTGTAAATGAGTTTTTTTGCCGATTTCCCAATATATAGGTTTAATAAAGGCGGAATTCTATATTCTGTTCTTAGCAATTAATTCTGCAAACCTAAATCGCTTAGCAGATGGAACTGGTGGCGAGCTTGCTAGCCCTAGGGCGTGGGGCGAAGTCCCTTGCGTCTAATAACCCGCCGATTGAGCCCCCGATTCAATAATTACCTGATTGTGCCCCTGATTCAATGATTGTCACATTACCCCAAACATTACTCCCTTGTGTTGGCATTACCGAACACAGAGCTGCCGTAATCAACTTTATGTTTGTATTTGTTCGTCTTTTGACACACAATCACGCATCTATTACTTTCATCGATTTTATCCGCCCTCGCTGTTAGAATACCCGAAACGTACTTTTTGTGAGGAATTTGGACGAATTGTTTGTGATTTAGGAATTTTGGAAGCTTAAAATGAGATTTAAAATTTTTTATATTATTTTGTTTATCATGAAAGTATAAATCAGTTATCAAAAATTTTAAAATTTTAAATGAAAAAGGAGCGAAACAAGATTAATTGCAATTTATTGTAATTTATAGTAATTCACAATCAACTATGTATTTAAAAATTTTATTCAGTTAATCGCTTGATTTTTATACACACTTAGGAGTCATTTAAAAATCAAATGCTGTCAATTTGTAAATTAAAGTTGAGTAAGTCGAAAATAATTAATCCTGCTAACTGTTATATTTGAGCTTGCGTTTATGAGTTCGGCGATCGACCTTATTTTAAATTTGGTTCTAATAATTCACCATTTCCATTATTTCTCTTGATTGCTTCTATAATACAAATTTAAGTAATTTTGGCGCCGCCCTTACGTAAGATCTCAATGTTCGATTCCCCTTACTGTTCATTCTATTTTTTTAATGCAAATATGCTATAGGGGGATCCGCACGACTTTAATAGGTGAAGTTCGATAACGAGTAATAAAAATATTTTCTGTTAGGAATACCAAAAATTAAATTTATACCTAATACTAGAAATTGGAAGGTGTCTAGGAAACACCAATTATAATAGATTATGTACAGTTTGCATTATTATTCATCCAGAGAGATTGTATAGCAACTTATGTGGGCTGAAAAATGTTTAATAGATATTGATATTGAATAGTATACAGATGCTAGATATGTATAAAACTGTAAAAAAGTCTTAGGATTTTTAAATAATGTAATATAAATTGTAATTTAATTGAAGATTGCACATTACTGGCTATTGTAGCTCAATTATGTAGCCTTACACGATTCAGATTGTTTGTGGTTAACACTCCAATGGAATTTCAAGTATCCTATGTTTATTTTGACAAAGTTTTTATAGAGACGCATCACAACTTTAAAATTAAATATCTACATAGCTTTCAGAAAAATACAAAATCTAAAAAAACAAATTAGCAAGTTTTATCTCATTTTGAGTTGAAATGCACGCCGAATTTGCAGTTTCTTGTTATTATAAAGTATTTCTTGCTCTATTTACTCAAGAAATATAGCGGAAAACGACTTTAAAATAGCAATTTCCAAACATTACAACATGAACAAATTAGCAAGTTTGAAAGAGGATACTAGGCATGAAAGTTGAAATAGAACCTCTAAGAAAAGCAAAACTAGTCTCCCAATGCACGAAATGCCGAACTTATGGACATACCCAAAGATTCTGCTACAGAGAACCAATATGCGCGAAATGTTCTGAAATCACCGCACAAAAGAATGCAAAATGAATGAAAACAGCAAACCAAAATATGCCAATTGTAGCAAAGCCCATCCAGCTAGCTACATAGGGATGCGAAGTAGTCAGGAGAATGCAAAAGATAAGACACGAAGCAAGCAAAACCGACCAAAACAAGACAAAAGAAGGGAAGACAGAAAATCGAGCATTGCGTCCAACAGCACTAGCAAATGCTAAACAAAAAAAAAAGGAAAATTTACAGAAAACAGAAGATCTAACAAACCAGCTACTAAAAAGCCTAATGGCAAAACTTGAACAACAGGAACAAAAGTTCGAGCTGCAAGAAAAAAACGTTAACATCTATTTCTAAGAGATTATTAATAAAACTTGAAGGATATAGTAATAAAACTATTGTTTCAAAGGAACAATATTGGACACAGAAAACATTAGAGTTGGAAAGAGTATATATAGAAGAATAGAGAAGAACTAAATGTAAAATATAGAAGAATGTATTGGTTGCTGGGAAGAAACACAACTTTCAGTATAGAAATACGGTTGTCAACATTGGAGCTGCGCCAGCAAAACTAAGATCAACCAAATTTAAAATTACTAGAATAAAGTGCTGATGGGTAGTAAAGATGTGCCCTAGAAGTACATTAGAAACAGCGATATCCACAGGGATAAAAACTGCGACAGAAATAAAAAACAGTCTTCGTGACCACGTGCAGATCTAGTGAGAAGGCTCAAGGGGACAAAACCATTTGAGTTAGTGTAAAGATTCGTATAAGTGTCAGTGAAATGAGCAGAGCAAAAGTGAAGTGGTAACACACCAAAAAAAGTATTGCAAAATAGAACTGGTAGGACACCGGTGGGTGAATTCTTAACATAACCGTTTAGTTAATTTAAGTTAGATAAAAAGTGCTGGTTAGTCTTTTAGATTGGTTGCAATTTAACTTCATAATAACAATAATTAAAAAGAAACTTTAACAAACTTTTTATTTCTTCCATTTTATTTAGAAGTAAATTATTGCTGTAATTTAACTTTGAGATTACTCGTTACTAACCGTCGTTGTTCGATTATACCAATGTAAAGGGTCCATATTGTTTTCTGTTACTATCCTAATAAATTTCTAAATGTTTTCCTTCTGTTTAGAACAACATTTCAGCTTTAATGTAACTTTGAGATAATCCATTGCTGACCATTCTAAATTATACCACTGTAGAAGATCCATATCGTTTTTGATCAACATGCTAATAACCTTTTACATGGATTCATTTTAGTTAGATGAAAATTACAACCGCAATGTAACTTTGAGACTGCACGTTACTGAACGTTGTAGTTCTGTTATACCGACGTCTAAGAACCTTATTGATTTCTTCCAACATTTTTATACATGTTTTTATGTTTTTATTTTATTTAGCCGCAAATTACATCTAGGATTTATCTCTGAGAGTTTCTACGTTGCTGATTTTTGTAGTTCAATTATACCGCTGTAAAAATATGTGTAGTGTTTCAGATCAATATTCTAATAAACATTTAACTTGTCCATTTTACGTAGACATAATAAGCATTGTTTGTGGGAAAAAGATTAATAAATAAGTGTTGATTCTTACCTGGTTGTCGTAAGTGTCCATGGGGGTCTAAAGTAGCTTTCGTCATACCAGATAAGGTATTTGTAGCATATCCTGAAAAAACGAAAACTCATTACGAAACGGGATTTCTACATTCTTCGGGGGAGATTTTATTATCAGGAGTAAAAGATCTGGGTTTCGGTATTCATCACCGATGCTCTCGTGCGCGCTCCACTAGGTTTTGTTTCCACGGCTCACTTCAGCGCTGTTTGGCGGGCAGCGGCGTGGAAACCGACAAGAGAATCCTTTCCGCAGGGTGGACACCACCCTGATCCCTCAATCTGTTCCCCAGGAGGTTGTTTTAAATCGGAAGAGAAAACAAATAAATGTACCCTCGCTCCCGAGCGCGAGTTTTTCTTTTTCGCTAATGCAAACGCGATAAGCGCCGCCAGATGCACGATTGTGCGAAGAAACAAATTTGGAAAAGAGCGTATAAATTATGGAACAAAACGCTCAAAGTAAATCAGGAGTGCCTTGAGCGGCGCCTGCTTTGATCTGCTTGTGACAATCACGACTCTCTTTGCGTTTGTGTTGGGAATAACAATCAGATCAGATTGCGTGTTAAAATGGCATTTAACGGGAAACGGTTCTGTAGGGAATTTTAGAAAAGTGTTGTGTGGAGCGGCCTAATTCATTTTCGTTTTAGGTTTTATTTCAAAGGCGTACTTTAACAGCTCATGTCGCAGGGGGAGGAACAAAAAAGCTGCAATTTTAGGGGAGAGCATACGCATAGCGTCACGTTGAAATTATCTTAATGGAATGATTGACACATTTAATATCTAGAAACGAATAGTCTTTGTGTTTTGCAGATTTAATGGAAATCGCCCTTATCAACGCCCGCTGCACGTGATTCGGTTTTATCATCTTTATGATTAACGTTTGTATTTTAAAATAATTTCAGAAAGGGCGCAGGAAAGAGATAATCGATTCACCAAAGAACAGTCCGTGATTGCTGCAGATATTTATGTAAGTGGTTATCGTTAATTCTAGCGAAGTTGTCCGATTGGGATCCCGGAACAGGAAAGACTCTTTCCTTCCCGGACTCCCGGAGCGAATGTCCTTTTCCGATTTCTCGTTCTATCTCTAACGCTTCAACGAATTCTATTATTTCTTTTAAGTTTTTATATTTCGGAACATCGCGAAATGTTGTTTTTGTGACAAATCATATTGAAAATTAAACTTGTTCACCGAAAGGATATGTTCAAGTATAGAAATACGGTTTGTAAAAGCTTATTCTTCCATACGTTTTCATTTATGTGATTTCAACTAAATCTATCTCTACCTTCGATAGTGGATTGTAGTAAATATAAGTACCTAAGTAAATTAAGATTTTAGTTAGTATCAAATGGTAATTACTCTTGGTTTTGTGTATAATAATGATGAGCTTTTTAGCTTCTTGTTCCTGATTTATCTAAATTAAGTTAGTGTTCCCAGTCAGTCTACTAAGAGATGTCATTTGAATGTATTATCTTATTCAATATTGAACAATGTATTGCTTCAAGAACCTTAAGAAAATGCTATTGCCGTACGAAGAAATTATTCTTTGTACCAGCACAAAATTTGTTAAATGATTCCTTTTATAAATTTTGAATATGTTCACGAGAAAATCTGATTCATGTACATTGGCAAACAAATTTTTATGTCCTCAAAATATCATCAGCGAATGCTCTTTGTTACAACTTACGTAAGAGCATAATTTTAATATAAAATGAAGGTGAGTTAAATAAGTTTGAACTTATTATACCGGATATAAAAGGGGAATTATCAGTGTCAGGGCTTCGATAAAAAATATAAATATAATAGTGCTATCATGTCGAGTAGGAAGGACAATTAGGCGAGGGAAGGAGAAAGAGAAAATGGAGTGATTGGGGTAAAATAAGTATAGAATAGACAGAAAATAGAAGTAAGAAGAGAAAAATATAGCAGTTAAATAGTAAGAGGATAACAGTATTGATGAAAATATTTGAAAAGGAGATGGGGCATTTGAGAAGGCTGGGACATGAGAAGGGTAGATAAGGGGGTGATGAATGTCAGTAAAGGGGGAAGAGAGGAGATGAGGATGAAGATTAAGATGGGGTAGAGATGGGGATAGAGATGAAATGGAGATACAGATGGAGAAGGAGATGGGGATGGAGATGGAGATGGGGATGGAGATGGGAGATGGAAGACGGGAAGTGGGAGATGGGAAGTGGGAAATGGGAGGTGAGAAATGAGAGATGGGAGATGGAAGATGGTAAGTGGGAGGTGGGAAATGGGAAATGGGAAATGGGAGATGAGAAATGAGAGACGGGAAATGGAAGATGGGAGATGAAAGATGGGAGATTGGAGATGAAAGATGGGAGATAGGAAATGGGAGATGGAGATGGGAGACGGAGCTGAAGAATAATAGCTAAGAAAAAATGTTATAATAATCTTAAGAAAGAAGAACTTAGAGACCCAAAATGTTACTAACATTTTAAGAGAGAGGAGAGAAGGTACAGGCAGGAAAGTGAAAATTGAGGTTACCAGGTGACAGCGTCAATATTAAAGCCTCAGAGGAAGTTACATAGTAAAATGAGGAAATTGCAAGGTGCAGAAAACACCGGTAGTAGAATAATAGAACAGTAGAAATAATACTGGGAGGATTGGCAAATAATAGATGAAAACATTCAACTACGTTCTCACGATTATTTTGTACGTTGTACCCTAGATTCCGTTTTCATTGTCCTGGACCATATAAATAGGAGCTTCCTAAACAACCTCTTAGATTTTATAGTATATCGACAATCTACAAAGGAATATTTGAATCGAAAAAGTGCCATCTTCAATCTCTCTAATTTGTTTTATCTGTTTGTGTAAACGTAGGTCGGCCTGTTCTGTCATCCAGGTCTTGGAATTATCCGAAAACACAATAAAACAAGGTCGAGCAGAGCGCTTTCTAACAAAGCTGTCGCACACACAAAACGCAAAAGTCCTGGGGCGTTTAGTTTACTATCCAAACTTAATAATGGCAGTCAAAGCGCGAAGCAGCGCTGATTGCGGCGCCTTCACACCCGGATGCGCGGCATCAGAAGCCGGGAGCTGCTCGAGGCTACTGGCAGCGGCTTCAAAGGATTCGTTATCCTGCTACCATTTCACGGGCCACGGCCTCCTTCATGCTGTTGGTGTTAAGCCTTCCAGCGCCGCGTCTTAAATAACGATGTTTTGAAATTGAAATCAACTTCGGAGTGTTAACGAAGCGGTTAGGTCGGTATCGCGACGTTTCCTGTTTATCAGAAGCAGAAGCCTGTGGTACGAACGGATGGGGTATATAAAATTATAAAAACTATGCCGAAAAGCGATCAAAACAATATAAATAACCTTTAAAGATATACGGAGAAAACAGAATGCTAGTAGAGCACTTCATTAAACGACTAATATCAATTCTTTTAAATACAATGTAAAGTTCTAATAGCTATTTATATTTTAGCTAGGAGAATAGCAAAAATGTTACATAAACTTAAGATGAACGTAGTTATCGTAAAGAATTAATACTTCTATTAAGCAAAACTATTGCTTGAGTATCACTGGCCAACCTAGTTCTTAGGCATTGCTAGTTCGAACAAGGTCAGCGTTAAAAGGTCATGTAACATACTTTTGGACAAAGTCACTGGTAAAAATATTGCACGAATTTGGTTTGTGCATCATGTGACTTCTGTCCAGTTTAGTCTATAAACCAAATGGGAACATAACCTCAAACCCTTTGCATTCTATATATTAAGAAGGCTGTCCAATGCGGCCCACAGAATACTTCTGTGTATCTTTTTAAGTTACGTACGCAAAAAATATAGGTAAGACTCCCATCGCAAAATAGTGAATGCAATATATCTTGAATTCAGTTTTCATTTTACTATAGAAATCCCATATTACTCGACTATTTCATATTAACCTCCATTTGTAACTTTTTTTAATTAAATTTTTTCTATAACAAGATAAATGGTATTTTTTTACAAGTGGCAGTTCATTGCAATTAGTTATAGTTTGTACTCATGATGATTTTGGGGATTTTTATTCAAAAAAAGTCAAGTTATTTTAAGAATGTAAATGGTATTCCGTAATACCCTCCTCTCCTCTATATATCGCTTTATACAGGCCATTTTAGGCTCACAGTTTCGTTATCTTCTTTCATTCCTTTCTGTTTTTCTCTTATTTTTCCACTCTCTTATGTTCTTTTCTTCCAAATCTGCTTTAACGGCTTCATACCATCGCTTCCTTGGTCTCTCTCTCTTTTTCTTATATTCCGGTCTCCTGCAGGGTATGGTTTTGGGTATCCTTCATTCTTCCATTCTTTCGATGTGGCCCAGCTACTGCAGTCTTCTCGCCTTTACTATCCTATCTATAGTTGGTTCCATATAAATTTAATAGATTTCCTTATTTGATCTTCTTTCGTACTCCATTTCTGTTTTTTCCCTCCCTTTATTCTTCTCTCCCACCTTAACAGTCTCTCTTGGTTCTTCTTATTTAAGACCCAGGTTTCGCAGCCATATAAAGACTGTTTTATAGAGTTGAAACTTCGACTTTCTAGATAGGTTTTTTTCTCTTAGCATGCTGTTCAGGGCTGCGGCACTGCTGTTGGTTTTTATTACTCTATAATCAATTTCTTTTCTTCGTCGCATTTGTTTATTTTAGCACCCGTGTACGTGAATTCCTCTACCTCTTCAAACTTCATTTTCCCCAAACTGGTATCTATCTCTAACGTCTTATTTTTTGGAATCTCTCCAATTGTCATTACTTCACATTTTCTTTCCTTTGCTTGTAATCCCATTTTAGATGCCTCTTCTACCAGTCTGCTAGTTGTTTCTTTTAATTCTCTTTCACTTCTCGTTATAATGACCAGGTCGTCCGCATAGCCTATTACTTGGTGTCCCTTGCTCAGTACGTCTCCTTTTCTGTTCAGGTTACCATCTCTCATTACTTTTTCCAGTGCCATGTTGAAGAGCAGGGTTGACAGGGGATCTCCTTGTCTCAGTCATGTTTCGATCATGAAGTCTTCCGATACTTGGATTTTTACTCGTACATTGTTTGGTGTCTTGTTTAGAGTCATATTTACTAATCTCTCTAGCTTTGGGGGTACCTCAAACTCCTGCATACTTCTAATCAGTTCCCTTCTTTTCACTGAGTCGTCAGCTTTTTTAAAGTCAATGAATAATACTATTGCAGGAATTTTGTATTCATAGCAGGTTGTTAATACCTCCTTCATTATAAAAATTTGGTCGGTTGTTACTTTTCCTTTTCTAAAGCCTGTCTGATATTCCTCTAACTGTGGCTCCACTATCGTCTCTACTCTTCTTTTAATTATGGTGGCTATCACTTTGTACATTACATCTAATAGTGATATGCCTCTATAGTTGTTGCATTCTGTAGGGTCTCCATTTTTCAGTAAGGGTATAATTGTAGCCTTTTCCCAGTTTTTTTGGCATCGGTTCTTTTTGCTATATTTTCTTTACTAGTAGATATATTTGTTTCTTTAATTCCTCTCCTCCGTATTTAATATTTTCGGCTGTTATTCCAGTACTTCCCGGACTTTTGTTATTCTTAAGACACTATAATTTTTTCTATTTCCTCCTTTGCTGGGTCATTTACCTGGTTGCCATCTTGTACTCGCCTTTTGTTTCTTCAGCCTCATTTTCTGCACCTTCATTTAACATCTTGGAGAAATACTCTTTCCATCTTTCCCTAATTTTTTCTTCCTCCTCTATTAACTTTCTATCTTACTATAGGATATATTATTATAGGTAGTCTTCAGTATTAATATAAAAATATGGAGGAGCCCCATCGTGCATTAACCATAGATGAACTCTATCATTTACGAGCACGTCTTTCAATAATGAAGGTAAAGTGTCATGCATGGTATAGTTCACCAATCAAACGATTTATTAAAAATACTGGTCGTATCAGACGATCTGCCAAAACACCCAGACAAATAGTTAACGACAACTGATGCTGATGTCTTTACTATACAACAGCGTGCAGATTTTCGTCTGCTCAAACATGGTTGGCATGCAGATTAATGATACTGTTATTCGTACAAACGAAACTTCGATTTTTAAATGGAGTTTGTTGTTGAAAATCCGTCCAAGTTTGATCAGCGTGCGGTCCTACAAGCCATTGCAGATTCATATGCGAATGCAAGTAGTTTATGAAAATTCCTGTATTGCGTACCCAACTGTGAAGGAATGGTGCCGAGAATTTAAGAATTGAGAAGAGGGGACTATGGATAAGCCGCGAACAGGTTCACCTAGAGAAATTTCAGAAATTGTTGGGGCGAGTGTAGGATCTGTCCACAGTATTGTTCGTAATCTGGGTTACAGCAACGTTTGTTTCCAATGGATTCATCATCGTCTCTTGTCTTGTCTAATGAACAGAAATGCTTGCGAATGGGCTTATCTCTGCAACACCTCACAGACTAAAGGCAAAATGGTGATGACTTTCTTCTGTCGATAGTTGCTGCTGCCGAAGCGTTGTGCCATTACTACGAGCTATCCAGTAAATTATCGTCGATGCAGTGGAAACATTCAAGTTCACCACCACCGAAGAAGTTTGAAACCCAACTTTCTGAAGGCAAGGTGATATTAACATTTGTTTTCCCCTTGCTGATACAGTTTAAGGAACCTGGAGTAAATGTCACTGCAAATCTATACAATGAAACTTTGAACAAGCTTTATCAAGCAATAGGACGGAAACGTCCACGAAAACTTATGCGTAGGGTCATTTTGCTGCACGGCAATGCTAGATCTGATGTTGCTAATGCGGTAAAGGAAAATCTTCAACGAAAAAATGAAGGATTTTAGAGCATCCATCCTATAGCTGGGTTCTATTGCCTTGCGATTTCCATATTTTTGGACGGCTGAAAAAGGCGTTAAAAGGTCGGCATTTTGAGTCTGATGCAGAAGTACATATAGCTGTGGAAGACTTCTTCAATCAGCAGCCACAAGAATTCTATGAGCAGGGTATACGTCGGTTAGTAAAACAATGGGATAGGTGCCTTAACTGTGACGGTAATTACTTGTAATTAAATTGTTGAATAAATTTTTTATATGGCCCAGGAGGCTGCCCAATAGAATTGGTTAAGTACGTTCCAGATGTTGCTTTGGGAATGTTACAAAAAATATTTAATAAGTGCATAGGTGGAGACGACATTCCAAAGGAATGGAAAATTGCTGATATAGCTTCAATATATAAGAAAGGAAAAAGTCTGACTGCGGCAACTACAGGGGGATAAGCGTGACCTGTTCAATTGGGCGACTGTATGGGAGATTAATTAAAACGAGGCTGGAAAGAGAAATAGAAGAAGATGAAGAGCAAAGTGGTTTTAGGGTGGGAAGGTCCTGCATGGATAACATCTTTACCTTGGCGCAACTAGCAGAAAAATCTATAGCTTATAACAAAGAAGTACACCTGGTGTTCATAGATATAAAGAAGGCTTACGATAGTGTCCCTATAAAGAAACTCTGGGAGGTGCTAGAGAACAGCCGTATTAGTAGAATCTATATAAACACAATTAAGCAATTGTATAGAGATGCGGTCAGTAGAGTAAAAGTGAAAAACAGTATAACGCAAGAATTTAAATGCACAAAAGGACTGAGACAGGGATGTTCAATATCTCCCACACTATTTAAAATATATTTGCAAACAGCATTAAATAAGTGGAAAAGAAAATGTCAGGGTATGGGGATACCTATTCAAAATAATATCCTATACACTCTCCTATTTGCAGACGATCAGGTGGTTATAGCTAGAGACCACGACGACGCAGAATATATGCTCCGAAAATTAATAGAAGAATATGCCGAGTGGGGGTTGGAGATTAATCTGGAAAAATCTAAATATTTGGCAGTGGGGGCAGAAGAGAGAAATTTGAATACCCAGATAGGAATAGTCAAGAGCTGCTCGGAATATAAATATCTTGGAGTTGTGATAACGAAGGAAGGAATTAGAAACAAAGAAATAAAAAATAATATAGGACTAGGGAATAGGACGATACAGATGCTAAATGCAACACTGTAGAGCAACAAAATACATAAAGAAACCAAGAAGCACATCTTCCGAGCCATAACAGAAAGTGTCACGACCTATGGGGCAGAAACGTGGGTGTTAGACAAAACAATGGAAAAAAGACTAAATGCCCTGGAAATGGACTTTTTGAGAAGGAGCTGCCAAGTTTCAAGATTAGAAAGAATAAGGAATGAAGAGATTAGACGAAGAATGGAGGTACAACACACACTAGTAGACAGCGTAAACACCAAAAAATTGCTCTGGTATGGACATGTAAGAAGGATGCATGAACAAAGATGGCCCCAACGGATATATGAATGGACCCCAGCAACAAGACGAAAAAGAGGAAGACCAAGAGTCAAATGGAAAGAACAAATAGAAGGAATTATGAGAGAAAGACACTTGGATGAAAACGACTGGCAAGATAGGAAATATTGGCGAATAAGAAGCGAAATGCGGCAATAAAACTGTACAAATTCGCGTATATATATATATAGTTTTTCACAATCACAATCACAATAAAATGTTTTGTTCGTTGTTTATCTTTTCGTCTTTTTAATTAAAATTAGCTTATTCATTAATTCACAAACGGCAGAGCGTTTCTTATTGCAGGTGCTTTTTAAACTTTAGCACCTTATTAGACTCAATACAAAAGCCTCTGATTCAACTGGTCACATCTCACAATTCAAAAACTGCCTGCTCAATTTGAAAAATTGCAGCGGCTCTCAAACAAGGTAACTTCATTGTGTTTCTCAAAAACTATAAAATTTGTCTTCTTCTTCTTCTTCTTCTTCTTCACATGACTAGGATTACTCCTGTTTGTCTGCCTCTTATTCCGTTTCTGTTGAACGATTGTTGGTTGATAGTACATTATATTGCCATCTTTTTGGTGGTCTTCCAGCTGGTCTTCTACTATAGGGTTTGTTGTTCTTACATATATTTGCTATTCGTTTCGATGCCATCCTGACTACATGTTCATTCCAATTCTTTTTTCTCGTTTTTATCCACTTGTTCACGTTTTGGATGTTACATTGCTTTCGTATGGTACTGCTTCTTTGTCTATCTCTCAACGTTATGTCTTTTATGAACATCCTTATAAGGCAATTTTGCGTACAATGTATTCTTGGGATGTGAACAATCACTGCTTAAAATATTTGCATGACTATTAAAGTCACCCTGTATAATCAAAACCAGGAAAGTGAAAGCTGTATTAATCTAGTGACACAAGTAACTGTTATGTGCGCAACTGTTTATGATACATAAATAAGGCAGAGGTAGAAACTGATGAGCTTGTTAGACGCATTTAACTGCGCATTTGACTAATGTAGTACTAACTTAGTCAGCCTTGGACAGGCGCTGTCATAATTTGACTTTTGTTGACAATTGAGTTTCGTAAACACCTCTGTTTATTGACTTCAATACTTTCATGGGGAAGAAGTGTTTCTCAAAATTAATCTTTTCTGTTGTTGAATTTGTAATACCAATTGGTTATGTCAATACAAGGCAAGACACTACGCTCTCAAGCAGAACAGCTTATTTGTAATTTGTTGAATTACTTTCAGCAGAGAATATCAACGGTGCCCCTTACTATCATTGTCCCATGTACAACCGCTAATAAATAAATTTTATGATCTTGTCGTTAGTTATATTACAATGTATTATTTAGTACAGCGTGTAGAAGATGCTATGGGAACTGGCTTTCATCAGTGCAGAGAATACAATCTCGCAGTCAAGACAATTCCATATAGTCCAGCCCAAGAAAGAAACGTCCACGTAACGTAAACAAAATCTGAAGATTTGAGAGAATCTTCAAAAATGGTAGTAAGTGTCAGGTTTCTTATGATGTTATTTCATCGTTGTTCTCTTACAGAACAACACATTACCATCGCATCACTAAATGGTGAACTTAAGCAATGCAACAAATTATTGATCAACGCTAGCTTAAATCGTGATCTGCCTAATATTCAGTTTAGATTTACGAAGGATAACAATCGACCAGCTTTGACTGAAAAAACAACCATAGCCAATGTCTTCAAAAATGGTAGCAAGTGTTGAGGTTTTTTATGATGTTATTTCATCGTTGTTTTCTTACAGAACAACGCGTTACCATCGCATCACTAAATGATTCACTTAAACAGTGCAACATATTACTGAGCAACGCTACCTTAAATCTTGATCTGCCTAATATTCAGTTTAGATTTACGAAGGATAACAATCGACCAGCTTTGACTGAACAAACAACCATCGCCAATGTCTTCAAAAATGGTAGCAAGTGTTGAGGTTTTTTATGATGTTATTTCATCATTGTTTTCTTACAGAACAACACATTATCATCGCATCACTAAATGGTGAACTTAAGCAGTGCAACAAATTATTGATCAACGCTAACTTAAATCGTGATCTATCTAATATTCAGTTTAAATTTGCGAAGGATAAAAATCGACCAGCTTTGACTGAAATACAACCATTGCCAATATGTTACTCCAATTTTTAGGAACTTAGGAACGGGGATGTTTCTAAAGTCAATCCAGGAAGATTATGGCAGAATGAAGACATACGATGTAGGGAAACCGAAGGTTACGATGGAAAACGTTTCATTGTTGTTTACGTTGGCTCGATATCGGGTTTCGTAGAAAATGTATCTTTATTATTTGCATCCAAATCGCAAAAATAACATTATCACAGTGAAGTGAATGGGGGAATGTTCAAGAAGTGGTTGACTACACATTTTATAAATAATTAGGAAGAATCTTCATCAATCATTATGGATAACGTTCTACATCATTCAACTTTAATTGAGAAGATGCCAGCATCAGCTTCGGCAAAATTTTACATTGTAGCTTGGTTAACTGCAAATACCTTCCCTTTAGCCCGAGCTTTCACAAAGTTGAATTACTTTCACTGGCTAAAATGCATAAGAAGGAAAACCGTTACGTATTTGGTGAATTATTAGGAACTGGAAATGCAATTCTACGTTTGCCACCATATCACCGTGAGTTTAATGCCATCGAAATGATATGGACGCATGCAGAAAACTATTACAATAGCCGTATTAGCAGGGACGGTTATGGTTATGACAAGAACATTGCAATGTGGTGGAATCACTATAAAAATGTAGGTACTTCAACGGTGTGGGAAAATTGTATACGTCATACCGAAGATTTTAGTAAGAAGTGGTATGAACGTGAAAAATTTTTAGATGTAAATGTGAAGGAAATTGTAATGCATGTAAATAATTTAAGTGACTGTAATTCGGATTATAGTGATGGGAGTGTTAAATTTCAGGAATTTTATATTATAATTAAAATATATTAGTTGTAGTGAAACGATGCTTTAATAATTAACTCAATACATTTTTAATATTTTGAATTTTCTTCTAAAGTATCTTTGTTAACGTTTGTGAATATCCATTAGGGTTTGTGAACGACCTATTTTGCATTTTAACTAGTAGCTTGCACCACACCTTCTAATACATACATACACGGAAGTTACAACATAACCTTATTTTTTAAAGTCAAATGATTGGTAGCTACAAATTTTAAAATTGACGGCAACCATTGCAACTTAAAATATGTTTGAAGTTGCTAATTCGACTAACTTCCTTAGCAAGATTCTTTCTAGATCAACAAGGATTTAAAAATGCTTCTATTGAAAAATATCACGATGTTTAGTAGATATAACAATAATACCAGGTATATTTAATTTACCGTTACCAAATTTGCAAGTACATATGCTTGGGGTTTGAGGACTTTTTCATTACGACGAAATACTAGCAAAGCTATTGAAATGTTCTAAAGACTTTGTAAGCTACTTCACTCATGACACACTTAGAAAGTAATGACACTAATTGCTAAATATACGATAATTTGAATAGAAAGTGAAACAGAAGGGACTACGTTCCAATGTATTATATCGAATACAAACGAAGATATAAGAAAATCGATCAGCAGATTGAAAAGGTAACCTAATTCTACTGGAAATGAAAATATTTCCGATGCTTCACTCAAATACTTATAAAACATCAAAATCATCAGAAGCAACCGGTTTAACAATTACCGAAGATGTCGCACATATGTAACAATTACGTGAATAAGATTATATCACAGTAATTCCGGTACTAAACACGCATTGAATACAATAAAACTGGCGCCAACTGTATACAGGGCTGTTCTTCTATAATCTACTTGTATCCCTATTATAAGAGGCATCTTTCTATGATTTTATATGTATCAAACCAGTGCGGACTCTGATTAGTTAAAAAAATTCCTTTGATTTTAACAGTTAATTTTCAAACTTACCCCGTCGAAATAAACATCCTGAATATATATTTATGTGATTAATTAGCAGTTACGCATATTTACAGAAGATATAACTTACAGCTCGACTCGGATTGTTTACTCTTTTTATGAAACAGATTAATAAATGAAGTGTTTGTGTGTAAACCTAGTTTAATTAATAAAATAAGGTATTGGCGGTATTCATAATTTTAGCCATATGTTTCCATTTTTTATAAACGTTTTACTGTTACACCAATAATAAGCTTTCAGGTAAGTTAACCCTTGAATTAATAAACTGGACCTGTACTCGTGTTAATATTTATATTTACGCTTAGCCAACAAACGGAAATATTTTAATATATCTGAAAATTACTGAAATTATATATTTGGGAAATTTTACAGCCCATAGCCATATTTCACTTCTTAGTCGCTAGTATTTTCTATCTTGCCAGTGGCAAGATATGCAATACAAAATGTGTGCAATTATAATTGCAAGCTTATTAATAAATTATGTAGTCTGCCTCGGTCATCAAATACAAAGAGAAGATAATTCCAAAGCGGAAAATAATACGGTCCCTTCAGATTCAGCCTTAAACAAGTTCCACTGTGTTTGGCAAGAGAAAGTAGTCACCTGGAATTAGGTCAGGGATATTCGGTTAAACCTGCAAATCTCCGACTTATTTTCATGAGAGAGGGTGAATGCAATATCTAACTTCTTCTTAATTTGAGATGTTTATGTGAAATGGTATTTACGACAACGTATGTAATCTTTAGTTCTTTCCGGATCTTCTAGCGTATAATATTTAGAATGTGTTTTATCGTGTTTTCCAGATCAGCAATATTTTAGCGTTAGAGTGAAATACTGACCGACTGATACCCCACTAACGTATTGTTAAATTTTTGTAGCTGCTTGTAAATGAATTGCCTTTTCTAGTTAGATAAAGGCATAGCTCAGAAAGTACTTGGTTAAATGTCTGTTCTGACGTTATAATAATTATAGCAACCTCAGTAAATACATTTGCAGTTTTAAAAATTGCCGCCCAATATTGTAACTATGTCAAACTGTTTAAGTTTTGTGGTATTATTTCTTTATCAATGAGGAGTGCATGTAGATTTTATGTAAACTTAGGATGTGGATGACAAAAGCAAAATTTATGAATCCACCAAACTGTTCTTAATACATTGAAAATACCCACTATATGCAAATACGCATGGAGTGCCTGAAATTCGAATGCAGGAAAACTAATCAGGCAGGCAGAATCGTCATTAATAAAACAGCCGCAAACCGCAGTCGGCAAGTCAGTTCCGTGAGCTACCGACCAGCATTGACATTCAGTATCAATTTGCATTTCATGCACAATCGACTCCGGCTCTGTCGGTACCTCAGAAGGAATCTATATATTTTAGATTAGTTCGTAGCCTTTGCTTTCTCTGCTCCCTTTTACTGTTTCCATTTCACTGTTGATATTTCGAATTACTGAGAGCACGAACTACGAAAATGCCCTGATATACTCGAACCAAAGGAAATGAAACGCCGCCTCGCCACAGTTTAATACTTCTAGAATGATATCAGCTAGCAAATGTTGCAGATTTATGATCTTTACATAACTTACACAATCTGGAGTTTGCAAAAGAGACATCCCTTGCAAGCGAAATATTAACTAATTGGCCCTTAAAAGGGAATTGACATTGAAGCAAGGGGAAATATTAAAACCAGACTGGAGATAAGGTACCCATATAATAATGTTACTGACTTGAATATGATAATGATCAGGGCAAACTAAGGGTGAATTTAAAGAGATCCCTTTTATGATATACTACCAAGATGTAGGCTTGGCGATCAATAAGAACATTCAAGCTTACAAACAGTGTTGGGTAAAATTCTCTAAATAGGTATATGATTACAGATCCAGATACATTTAAGAAACAATCTAGATCTAAATTTAGGATCCATAACTTACAATGGATTTAGATAAAACTCTAACATCCAGAAGTCATCCTTCAGCTCTTAATAAAATCCTATTTACATAGTGATTTTACAAACGAATATCTTCGTCAAGATCAAGCTATAACCAGTTGTTTTCACTGCTAACAACATCTTAGTTAATGTAATAAACTGCATTTAAAAAGTTGTGAAATTTTAATATTGAATATTAAAAGCAAGAGTGCTTTATGTTGAAAGCAGTATTTTTTGAATATTCAAAATGTAAGAAAAGCTTGCGTTTAATAAGTATTTGACCTTCGGATTTAACCATCAAATATTCATTTAAATGGTATAGATACAAACACAAAATCTTCGTGACAAACAGATTGTTACGGGCCAAACGAGCTTTTTCGTCGGACCGCAGCAGGAAAGATGGAACTGCCTTCGGCTTAACTCAGAGGAGTAGGGGGGGGGTTCACGAGAAATGCTTACGGAAGGGAAATTAATGTAGTAATATACAGGGCAAGTCGAAATTAATGACCGGCCGCTCCAGGTTATAGCTGAATGTAGGGTCTCGTAAGAGGACCGAGGAACCAGCAGCTTAGGGGAATCGAACACACCCTTATTGTGTCTCCTCCTGTTTATGTTGCAAGTAGTGATGTTATTTTACTCAGGAAATTCAAAGTACATTAGTCTATTAAATTAGGCAATGTGGAATAAGTAATATGCTTGATAAGGGAAATTGAGTAATAAGCAGGTCAATGCTTAAGGGTGCAAAAGGGAATTTATAAAAGGACACTTAAGATTGAATTAGCCAATGGTGAATAGTTGGCAGTTGTCAGTGAGTGATTATGAAAGACAGTATTCCAACCTAGTAATGGCGTTGCACCTAAGCTTATTATTGTAAGTAGTTCAAAATAATGTTTTTAGGATAAGTAGTCATAGTCTTGTAGAAGGTACAAATGAATAAATCCAATCATTTTATATAAGGGTAGTTGTTTCCCTGGTGATTCCGGCGATAAGGACAAAGGGCTCCTTGTCAGTTACAGCCACAGGCGTTACAATATATAACTTTATTGCTTGAAATTAGTAACACACATAGTACAAAAAATACAGTCAAAATGTTAATAACTGTAGTTGAACACAAGCATGGGAAGTCCAAACACAAGGGCTCGCCGTCACTGGCTTACGATATTTACTTTACTAAACACAGATCTGCGCAGCCAGTGACGTTTGAGTTTACAGAAATTAATTACACTTTACGATTAACAACTAATAGCAATTGGTGACTGAAGGTCGCTTTGCGTTGTATCAAGAAAGGGTTCAGCACTTTAACCAGTTAAATTAATCTCGGAACAAGTTTCCACAGCAGCACAATTAACAATTTTTACCTTAGTTTTTTCCATGTAGGGAGTAGAAAGAGACATAATTTGGGGTGCGCCTAGGTTCTTGCTTGGAAAAAAATCACAGGCACATGGTCTCTTCGCGTTTGTCGCAGCAGCGGCACATCCATTATAGTAGACATCGGGTCATCAGAAACTGTGATATGATAATTATCTTGGACCTTTACTTTTTAATAAATTATCCGAAGAAACAAAAAAATTACCTTTGTATAAGTTTAAACTTAAAATTAAAATGTTTCTCAGTATGCATGCCTTTTATAGTATCGAGGAATTCCTAGACTATGATATTGTGGATATTTTACTGTTTTTCTTGTGTTTCTTTTGTGCAATGGTATGTAGTTACTAGCAGTTATTATAGTATGTTATTATGTTATTATATGTTTTTATATTGCAGCGTTTACAACGGCTGTGTTTTTAACATTAATAAAATTATCTTATCTTATCTTATCCATAGGGACAGGAAAGGTGTTCGGTATTAATCCGCCAAAAGCGATAAGCAAGTTCGTAATGAATTGCCTTCCAAGAGTTAAATCCAGCGTATTTTTTAAATCCGACACTTGTCGATGGTTTTGTTCACCCAACGGGGATAAGCAAGCAATCGGGTCGAAGGAGTCCCGCAAAAAACGCAGCGCGAATATGTAGCAGCTGAAGTATTTCACCATATTACGAAATATGCTACATGAATTTTAGAACAATAAAATTAACGCGTAGGGCTGCCTCAAGGGCAGGAAATTTCCAGCAAACGTTCACGATCAAGCGCGTTGACAAAATATTCATCGGCATTTCTCCAGGATAACAAAAAAAATGGTCCACTAAACTGCATTCGGGAAATAATAAGGTAGTAATCGGCTACGGAGCGGCCAATAAAATAAGACTTGAATCCGTAAGAAGCGGCAAAATCAAACAAACATAACAAGATATAGGTCCAGATACCAGATCTATATAATGGTTTAGGATCCACTTGGCCTAAATACTATTCAATGCTATTTAAACCTACTGTTTCTATGAATAGCAGTCGGTAACAATGATATCAAAATCAACAAAATAAAACAATGAATACGAACTGAAACAGAACCATGCAGAGGAACATTCGGAACTATGAAATCAAATTCTTAATTTGTAAAATAGTTTTCTAATGAGCTAATGAATCAGTCAAAACATTCCACTAGTTAACAGTTAACATAAATACGAAAACGGATCGCAATGGACTTCTCTCAAAACAAAGAAACCTATTTTTACTATTTAAAAGTACTACACATCAGAGTTAATTAGTTTAGGCGCAGGTCCTGGAAATCTCACTGCTGAACTACGTTCACAACTACAAGCAAATTGCGAACGTAAACACAAACTAAAATTTAGAAACTGTTTGTGAACTTCGTTTAAAGTGAAAAGCTTCGCTGACTAATCGCTTGCTGTATTAATCTCTTTCACTTTAGAAACTGACTCGTTGATAAAAACCTTTCAGTGTATACGAAAATGTTGATTCCTCATGCTCCATGAAACCTATCGACATTTCAGGACGAGCTCATTTATTTACAAATGGATTGTTTTATCTCCGTTGCACGAACCACGAGATGTTTATCCGTTTGTATATCTATCTTCCTGAGCGTTTAGATTTCTGCAACTTACATTTAAAGCAACATGAAATGCAAACCTAACTAACAAGTTTAGTATTCTTTAAAGAAGAGGAAACTACTTGATGAATTAAATTTCCGCTTACGTGTCTAAGTCAAATGCTTTAATTTATGAACTTAGTTGGTATAAATAAGTTGGAGCGAAGTTTGCCGGATACACAAAATTAATTTGAACGGAGCACTAAAATTCTATAGCGTCCTAAATTCGCTATCGTTTTCACAACATGTGAATCCATATCACGAAATTTTGTGTTTTCCTAAGGATATGCGATAATTCTGTGATGACTGACAAAGTAAAAATAAAATGAAGGATCCTACAACAAAGCCAATAAAAAGTCGGACCGAAAATGGTGTAAACAATAAAATGTAATATTCTTTTGTGCTGGAAAATCCGAACACGCGGAGGCTTGTATTTCACAATGAAATAGCCGATTTTTCTCTCACCATTGCGTGCTTTTCATTAAAGTAGCTCTCATTCTACTGACAGTGTTAATATTGCATGACACCCACTTCAAGCACCCTCTCCGTTAAATTAAACTGGCATATTGCATATTTTTATCATTTTGATAGTTTTCAACCCAAATAAAAAACTTAATTCTCCTTTTACCCATAAAACCGCTTATTAACAGAAATAACGTAATATGAGAGGTAGGTACTTAAAGCAATGAATAACAGTATAATTTCGTGGGAGACTAGTTTATTATAATACTTAGTTTAGAAATTCTTCTTCTTATTCTTTTATATAGTAGGTGTTACACATGTTTTTCTTCACGCTTAGACATTCAAACTCCAAATAATTGTAATTGTCTCGTAGCTGTCATAATAGGTCGCAACTCATAAAAGTATGAAATAGTCCAAGAATAAGCAGAGTAAATTGTAAATAGTAAACAGCATAACAAGCAGTGAGGATAACAGACATTTAATAGTACGACGATGATCAAAAATTTTTCATAATTTACCACACTCAACAAATATTTGTAAATAGTTTTAATATTTAATTGAATGTTTTCTGTTCGACTGAATTTTAAAATACGTATTATTTAAATTACAGGTGCAAAAAATTTACAGCGTCAAAACAAAATTCTAGAGCGTTTACTGATTTATTTAATAAATACAATTCTCTATGTTTATATAATAATTTTATTTTAAATGTTGACGTATTTAATATATGTTCAATATAGACAGATATTGTCCACCTGAATAAACTCCGGAACATTCACCCCAATTAAATCGGTCAATATAATTATATACCTCATATTTCGTTAACTTCGGGGGATTTAAATAAATCAGAAGATATTTACCCTAAATTTGTATCCAATTAACAAAACTTCTTGAATATTGAATACATTTACGATTATTGAATTATCAGTTATACATTACATCTACCAGATGTGACTAACAACTGACACGTATTTATATTTCACACAATTTAGCTATTACGTAGATATTTATCCCGAAATCCTTGATCTATTTGAACATTATATGCGCTTGCTTGTTAAATCAGGACCTTTTTATCCTTTAAGGCTATGTTTAGTAGTGCCTCTTCACCTTAAATTTTCATGCGAATGCGAATATTTATTTAAATGACATAACAATTTATTTATCGGCATTACACCTATTAGGAGTCGTTTATTTATGGCATACATACTCGTAGATACAATAAGCTTAGTGAAAACAAACAAAAATTAAAAATTTAAATGCAGATTGCCGAGCGTAACATAGTGATCATAAAAAATTTTACCTACAACACCGTGCAGTTGTAGTGAAGAGTCAGCCTCAAACGTATTTTAACTCTGCACTTAAACCTCCGTTGCCATGGTAACGGCTACGTCACTATCTAGGATTGGTTCGCGGTAAAACGCGCAAGTGAAGTGTTCCGGCGCAGTAAGCGGCAGAACTTCATATTGGGGTTTTTTAGTTTTATTCATTCGTTTATGAAGTGTAGTTAATTGGTAACTATTACTATTGTTGATTGTGTTGTGCGTTTGTACTCGTATTGTGTGTGCTTCTGTTTTAAAAAGTTTACTTATATACGTAGCTAATTAGCAGGAGAACTATGAATCCTATTAACGACATAGTGTGCAGCTTGTTAGACACGCCATTCAGCCATTGGAAGGAAGAAGATAAGAAAGACGTTTTAAATCAAGGGCGACCTATGGTTCGTTTGACAATTTCCGCGGAAAAAGACTTGAATGGTAGTGGAAAATCATATAATCTTAAGTTTAAAATTTCTTGGTTCACCGAATACAAATGATTATGTAGCAGCCCAATACTACAAAAAATATTTTGTTCTCCATGCTTTCTCTTGTGTACAACATGCCGACTCTAAAGATCATTTAATATTTGCATTGAATTGCAAAGAATTTTGAGAAAAATTAAAACAACGTAGGCGATGCTTTAAAAGAAAACGCGCGAAATTTTAAAACACAATCTAATGAAAATGTTCGATGAAATAGACTTTTCCTCCAAACAGTTATCGACACAGCTTTGTATTTAAACAAGCAAGAATTAGCGTTTCGCGGACACGACGAAAGCAGTGACTCATCAAATCGTGGAAATTTCAAAGAACTTTCATCCTTATTAATATCTAGAAGTCCGATAGAGATCAAAACTCATTATGAAAAGATTATAAATGATTTTACTGGTGACTCTAAAATAATTCAAAATGAATTAATTTATTGCATCTCCATGATTATGTCAAGGACGAAATAAACAATGCTGATTTTTCTTCCATTCAAGTACATGATACTACTGACATTACTCAGACTTCTCAATGCTTATTAATAATAAGATTTACTGATTCCGGAGGTAAAATAGTAGAACCTCTTCTCGGTTTTCACAACGTCAGTGCGGATCGCAGTACAGCAGCGTTATGTGACGTGTTAGTTAATATTTTGCAGGAATTTGATTTCGAACAAAAACTAATTGGCCAGTGTTACGATGGCGCAAATGTAATGTCCGGACATTTAAATAGTCTTCAACAAAAAATATTTATTATTATTTATTATATTTATTATTTTCGTGCACTTTCTTAGCACACCGTTTAAATCTTGTCTTACAACAAAGTCTTTTCTTTGCAAGCCTCAGTGCAATTCCTTCTTTTTTTCATCATTCTGCGAAACGAACCTACACACTTATTTCAACAACCACAAAACGTATACCAACTATTACAGAAACGCGATGGTCGTCCAACTCTAAATTAGTTAATGTAATTGTTGAAGACTGGAATAAATTAAAAGAACTACACTCAGCATTATCAGGTAAGGACCGACCTGTAGCTTGTCTGCTTTTACAAGCATTTGCTCTAGAAGTTTGAGCATTATTTGTTCGTAGGCCCTGCCTGCCTAAACAGGGCAGTGTGCTTATATTATTCAAACCTTGGGGTCGATAAGGATTGGATCTTGATGTATTTTGTTTGCCAGGACAATAATACTTAATCGGTTTATGCCTGTTAGCTGTTTCTGAACCCATACAAACTAACGTTTCGCAAGACATTGCAGCTTGCATCTTCAGAGTGAATAGAACACTGAGATATTATTTGATGTTCTCCAAAAGAAATCATTAGATATTAATTTTTGCGTTTCAAAAATAAATAAAACTATTGAACTATTAAAGAGGAAAAGGATGGCAATTTCTTTGATATACTCTTCGAAAAGACTAAGGAAATAGAAATAACACAAATCGATATTTCTAAGCGCCCTAAGCGGAAATACGCTGGCCTTACAAATAATGACATTAGAAGAAAATACAGAATTTTGTTTTATGAAGTACTGGATCACATTGTAATAGAAATGGAAGTAAGGTTTTAAGACTACGATAAGTTACAATTCATGTCTTTGGCTGATACTACGAAATCTAAACAGTATGATTTGTGTTTTCCGTCTAAAGCATTTGAAAGTTTAGGTCAATTTTATGGCAAAATTTTTACAAAACGTCCGCGTCTTAAAAACCAATTAAATCTTCTTTATACCGATGAAAGTTACCGCAATCTACAGACCCAAAAATTAGTAGAATATCTCAATGAGAACAAAGAAATGTTTACCGAAGCCTACAAATTGTTTTGCCTCATATTAACTATTCCGTCAACAAGTGCATCAGTGGAAAGAAGTTTTTCTTGCCTTAAACGAATGAAAACGTACTTAAGAAATACAGTATCTCAAGACAGACTTTCTTCTTTGACAAATATTTCAATTCAAAAAGAACTCTTATTAGAATTAATAAAGAATCAACTATTTTACGAAGACATAATAAATAATTTTGCTGCATTAAATGACAGAAGGATAGACTTGGTCTACAAAAATTAGGCAAGTTGACATTGAATGATATTTTTTCTATTTCTTATTATTAGGGTTATTATATTAACAGTTTACCTAGTTTTTCACCCGCGAGCCGCCACTGACATGCAATCAATTAAAACATTTATGTATGTGGTATTGGCATAGTACAAACATATTTCTAATTTGAATAAAATAACTAAAGCTTGGTGTCATCAAATTTTCACAATCAGCAATACCAACCGTAACGCAGTAGAAGAAATTGTTTAATTGTAGTGTTTCCTGCGAGGGCTGAAAAGTCACACATTAGTATGTTGAAGTTTAATAATATGTTGGAATTTATTGAGCTCCTTAAAACTTTATTATATGTATCAACACGTCCTGTGTCACCATCCAGCACTCGCAATAATCAGAGGATCTATGCTGGGAAACTTTTGGCCTGATATGGCCGAAATCAGCAACACCCCAGTTGCGGATTTCCTCAAGTATATCCAAAGGATGGGATGGGTTGGGTGATGCCCAAATTGGGGAGCTGCTGGGGAGGCAGCACAATGGGCCCACCTATGTGGCCTAAGTGCACGTGAGGTAACTCACCCTTCCAAAATCTACAATGACAATGATATGTGTATGAACTTTGAAATAAAAGTTGTATGATTTAAATAAATTGGTACAGATTTAATAAACACTGAACATTTAAAGAATAGTCAAATGAAAAATATTTAAACTTGATCATGTTCCTCACGTCTTACCAGTAGCTGATAGATTTCTCTAATTACATGAATATACAGCATATGTTCATTGTTCATGCATATGTTAAATATAATTATGTATGAGAGAAACTTGTAGCTTACACATGGCTGCCCGTATTTTTAAGAATTCTAAGATTTGACGTCAGAGACTCTTAAAGCAGTAAAGCTTACAACTGCATGAGAAGGGACAGAATTGTAACTAATAATTGAAGTTATAGATAGCTGCTACTAGCTAGTTGCTTCTATATAGTTCAATTCAATTTAACAACTCAAATAATAACTTAAAAGATTGGGAATTTTTTGTAATATACTTTTTTCATGTGATTAACTGTCAAACAACTGACAGCCATTATACGAAAATCATTAAGATTTAACGCAAGTATAAACAAATCATTACGAGCGAAACAAAATCCATCCGCCGCAACGCTCTCTTCTATGTCCAAACAAACGGAAGAAACCATATCCAACTGAAATGTAAATTTGTTAATCAACACATTATACACACATAAGTGCATAAGCATGTTAATTCAAAAAACGGGAACGGTAAAAACCAATTTTATAATACGTGAAGCCACTTTGGGACATAAAACTGTAATGAACCTAAAAGCTTTGGACCGATATTAAACCTATTGTTAAGAAGCTTCTAACATTTTATGGGGATAAGACACAATACCACTTTGCTTGCGTACACATAGAAAACGGTAAAAATAAAGTTATTACTGGTTAAGCAACTAATATTTACAATATTGCCAATTATAAAATAGTGACCACAATGGACGTCCGAATTATTGCATCATTCGAATTTTCTAACAAGTTTAATAACCATCATTAGATCGATTGTCTATTATAGTAAGTAAATTACAATAACATTTAGTTGAAACGTAAAATACCATATTGTGAATTTATATGAAATAAATTTCTCAAAGCTTATTACCCTATCTTAGGGGGATTAGAGGACAATAGCTTGATTTAATCATTCTGACTGTACAAATCTTATTTATCTGATGTGCTATACTCGTATTACTTACTCCACCAACTAGAAGTTTCACATAATAATATGTGATGTTAAGCGAATGTCACCGAAAATCTTATATCAACGGTCACCCTTTCGTGGCATATCAACTATTCTTGGCTACATAAAATATCCTTCAAAAGTATGTTACACAGCAATGGTTTTAATTATAGCTGAATAATAAAATTTCACATTAACACTTCCGGATAAGAAATTTATCATGTTCGTTTCTGTAAGTTACAAATATGACGATTCCCTCCATTACATTTGAAAATTATATTGAAATCAAAGTTAATATTATTTAAAAATGGGGTTGATATAAGTCGAGTTTTAGGTATGTATATATAATATAACGAATATATACAATATCTTTTATATGAACATTAAGTGTTCAAGAGTGGTTCATTATTTATTGTCTCTGATATAGAAAAAATGACATAGACATTTGAAGCAAGCTTATTTCCCAACATAATCCCCTAGAAGGCTAACACACTTAGTATAAGGTCCATGCAGAACTTGAATATCTTTAGAAAAGAATTCTTCTTCCTGCACTGCAAACCACTCATTCACAGCAGCCATCACCTCTTCATCGTCCAAATATGAGTTCCCCGAAGAAGTTTTTTCATATTTCGGGAACAGGTGAAAGTCACTGGGGGCCAGATCTGGCGCATATGGGGGTTGTTTTAAAATTTTAAATCCAGCATTGTAGTGGCAGTCATGGAAACACAGTTCTCGTGAGCGGGAGCGTTGTTTTGGTGGAACAGAACACCCAGTTTCAATTTTTCACACCTTTTTGCTTTCTAGCTTCTCGAATGCTTGGTATCAGTGTTGGGTAATAGTCTCCCGTTATTATGTGACCACGTGGTAAATAATCAACAAGAAGAATCCCAAAACACTTGCCATTATTTTTCCGGCTGATGACATCACACGGAACGTTCGTGGGGGCGGGGAACCATGATGCCTCCGTTCTGACTCTGGATCAAAGTGATGAGCCCAGGTTTTATCTACAGTTGTGCATCTTTCCAAAAAAAATCCAAATCATCATTGTCAACTTTCTTATGCTTTATTGGAAATATGTCGTGTGAGATATCAATATCTTAGGAATTTTGCTAGGAACATTTTGGTATTTTCCGTTTTTTGTGTAACTTTAGTTATAAGAAAGTTATTGTAGTTTATAGAAATTTGTAATTATTTTAGTTTAATTATAGCTGCGATTTCTTTAGTGGAAGCCCTAGAGGTTTGCGTAAAAAATTGAAAGTATGGCTTCGTATCATGGAATCGGAAACAAATGTTGTGAAAATTTTGTGTTTTTAAACAAGTTAGTTGCATTTTACCTTTCAACGAGGAAGTACGTCTTCCTGCAGCGCGCACGTAATTATAAGTTATGGTCCGGTTTGTGTATTTAAACCAAATAAATTACTTTCCTCGTTTATCTTCGATATAAAGCGTTGTTTCCCTCTACGTAACTGAAATATTGAATTTCACCAAGAAAATTGCGACTTTTGGGAAGAATTGAAAGTTGGCGTGGGTTTGATCTTCATCTGTTTACCAAGCGGCGTCGTTCGTTAGTGTGATGTTTCAATGTGACAAGTACAAATTAAACGTCAACCTAAAATAATTAAATTTTATTATTCTGCAAGAAATAATGAAACATATAGTTTTCA
>JABXWE010017195.1:0-17421 GCA_014611495.1 Limonius californicus
TATATCAAACAATAATTGACAACCGACCTGTCGTTTGTTTTGTTTCATACTAATCGCGGCACTTTTACGTGTGTTTTTTATGTAGGCACTTGTTGTTAGAGACACACTAGATTAAAAATGGCATAGTTTATAATTTTTAAAACCTACTGAGATAAATGTATATCAAACAATAATTGACAACCGACCTGTCGTTTGTTTTGTTTCATAGTAATCGCGGCACTTTTACGGGTGTTTTTTATAAAGCACTTGTTGTTAGAGACACACTAGATTAAAAATGGCATAGTTTATAATTTTTAAAACCTACTGATATAAACGTATATCAAACAATAATAGACAACCGACCTGTCGTTTGTTTTGTTTCATAGTAATCGGGGCACCTTACGTGTGTTTTTTATGTAGGCACTTGTTGTTAGAGACACACTAGATTAAAAACGTCAAAGTTTATAATTTTTAAAACCTACTGATATAAACGTAGATCAAACAATAATTGACAACCGACTTATCGTTTGTTTTGTTTCGTAGTAATCAAGGAACTTTAGGTGTTTTTTTTATGTAAGCACTTGTTGAAGTCACACTAGATTAAAATCGTCATAGTTGACAATTTTAAAAACCACTGATATAAACGTATATCAAACAATAATTGACAACCGACTTGTCGTTTGATTTGTTTCATAGTAATCGGAGTACTTTACATTATTGTTATTTTATGTAGGCAATTGTTGTTAGAGACACACTAGATTAAAAACGTCATAGTTTATAATTTTTAAAACCTACTGATATAAACGTATATCGATTAATAATTGACAACCGACTTGTCGTTTGATTTGTTTCGTAATAATCAAGGAAGTGTGGTTGTAGCTCAGTTGGCAGAGCGCTCGCTTTCTGAATAAAACATCGATTCTGGCTTGGGTTCGAAACCTAAGCAGAACTATGCAGGTTTATAAAAATCGTGTCTACAACCCACCACACACAATTTCCCAATTCGGGCTTGCAGCCGTGGGATCTTAATGCTAAAAACCTTCTCTGGAATTTCTGTCGTTCGGATTCGACGTTAAACTGTAGGTCCCCCGTGTTTCTACCTTAGCGCTGAGGAGAAACACGTGGCAGAGAAGAGGCCGATGCCCAGCAGTGGGACGGAAAGGCTGTTGATGATGAATCAAGGAACTTTACGTGTTTTTTTTATGTAGGCACTTGTTGAAGTCACACTAGATTAAAAAAGTCTAGGTTATAATTTTTAAAATCTACTGATATGAACGTATATCGAATAATAATTGACAACCGACTTGTCGTTTGTTTTGTTTCATAGTAACCAGGGTTATTTACATTTAATATTTATTTGTGGTGTAGGCACGTGTTAGAGGAACACTAGATTAAAAACGTTTAGTTTAATATTTTTAAAACCTGTTAAAATAATAGTGTATATCAAACGGTTGACAACTAACTTGTCGTTTGTTTTGTATTATAGTAACCAGGGCACTGTACATGATTGCTTTTTATGTTGGCACTTGCACACTAGATAAAAATCGTCGTAGTTTATAATTTTTTAAGCCTGTTTAAATAAATGCAGATATATCAAACGATTGACAACCTACTTGTCGTTTGTTTGGTTTTATAGTAACCAAGACACTGTTCCTTTTTTGTTTTTCATTATTGTTTCCTCGGTAGGACGGTGGTATATACCAAATAATAATAATAATATACCAAACAAAGGACAACAGATGTTTTTTTTTTGTTTTATTTAACAGTAACCGCAACCCTATTTATTTTGTTTTTCGAACCAAGATCTTGTTGTCAGTATACTAGGTTAAATGTGCTATAGTTCAATATATTTAAATTTTTGATAATAAATAGATACGAAATAACTGACAACATACTTGTCGTTCGTTTTGTAGCAACCAGATTACTATTAATATGGTTTTTTTAAATAGTCTCTTGATGTCGAAGCAAACTAGATTAATAATTCTAGTACTAAATTTTTCAAACATATATTTGTTTCATGACAACCAGGTGCTATTTATTTGTTTTTTTTTTCAAGTAGATTCCTGCTGCTGGGGCACACTATATTAAAGGATTGTTAAATATTTTAATAAAACATGGAAATTAATGTAGCTACTAGTGTATCATTGAAAATATACTTCAATTTAAAAGTGTAAGTTTGTATTATCGAAAATTAATAAGCAAATCCTTTTAGGATGTGCTTAGATTGTTATGTTTTATTATTATTATTATCATTATATACGTACAACGTGATGTTTAATTCTGTTACGGATTGACACTTAGATAATATACGCTAGGCATATACTTACATTGCCATTAACAAAATACAATATATTAAATTAAAAAAATTGTTTACGTCCCACTTAGAACTAAAACATATATCGACGTGTTTTCTGTTAAAACAATTATTGTGATTTGTCATTAAGCTTGACCCACATACCAGGCATCTTAATAACTTGTTCGATTTTAATTAACTCTAACTTCTTAATTAATTTGGTTCTAAAGTTTCAATTAACACAAGGAACTCGCTGGAATTCAGCCCGATTTGTCGTTTTAACTTTGGTGATAAACCTTGTCGCTATTTTTTGTAAGTCTAAAATAGACCAACGTTGCATGACTCTCGACTTGGAGAGACTTAAACCCTTCTTGCAAGACAAAAAAATTACATGTTTAGTTTTTTCCAGGCTATTAATAGGCACGTATTAGTTCCTTCGCTTAAATCACGCAATTTACTTTGTTAATGCTGTTATAATTCTAACAATTATAATGTGCGTTGCTTGTTGATACTTTATACTTGTAGAAAAACTGGCATGCAATGATGCACGTTCTCGTTCAACGGTGTCCTTGCGACTCTTTTTTAATTAAGCACGTTCAGTTTGTGGCATGCAATTTAAAAACAATAATGATAATCACATTGTCGTCTTTTCTTGGAAAAGCAAAGTAGCATAATCACAATTAAATACACTTATGGAATTTATACGATTTTCCTTTTCTTTTTGCAGTGAGCAGTCGATAGCCAGCGCTCGTGCGAGTGTGATGGTCTACGACGATGTAAACAAGAAGTGGGTACCATCAGGTTCGTCCTCGGGGCTGTCGAAAGTTCATATTTACCAACACACCATCCAACAGACTTTCAGAGTCGTTGGGCGAAAATTACAGGACCACGAGGTAAACCTGCGGGTTTGTGGCTCCTGAGCTTTATTTATCTTATGTGTTGCTCGTAGTTGTTATCAGCTGTAGTTTTCCAATATGCAAGCGTGACACATAACATAAATACACACGAAGGAGTGTCATTAGGGAGTATTAATAGAGCTGCAAGTCGGAGTTGAGACAGTTGTGGGTTTCTGATTGCAGGTTGTTATAAATTGTGCCATTTTGAAAGGACTGAAATATAACCAGGCGACGGCCACTTTTCACCAATGGAGAGACAATAAACACGTCTACGGACTGAATTTTAGTTCAAAAGAAGATGCTGACCAGTTTGCTAGGGCAATGTTTCACTCATTAGAGGTAAGCTACTTACTGCAGTTGTAAAAACATCATTCATAACTGAAAATTGATAGTCAACTATCAGTCGCCATCTAGGTTTCCAGATTGAAATAGCTCCTGCTTTTCTGTTCTCGCCAACATGTTGTCAAGTTGTAGGAGATCGCTCGAATCACTGCAAATGTTCGCCGAGAAAAGAATTAAAGTAAAATACTTATTTTTGAGTTACTTTGTTAATTATCAGAAAGTACTTTTTAACATTTACTTAATAGGGCTTGCCCACGGTCTAGGATATTCTGGCGCGGCCATAAGGGCGCGGCCGCTAGGGCGCCGCCGTTAGGGCGCTAGACACAAGGGCGCGAAGACGCTAGGGCGCGGGCCGTTAGGGCGTATAGACTCTAGGGCGCGAGATATTAAGGCGCGAGCCATTAGGGCGCGGGACACTAGGGCGTGAGACTCGGTGTTATAACCTTGTTACTCATCTGTATTTATAATAACCCGAACCATGTAATTTACGTGTCAATAAATTCTTTTAATTGGACTAATTATACAATGTGCAACCATACAGGACAATACCTGATAAAGTAATAATATTTTTATTTACATTTATAAAATATATTTAAAACAAATTACCATGTCATATCAAAAATCCAAATTTTTATCTTTTTACGAAACACATTTTCTGATAGGGATCTAGTTTTTAAGATTCTAGGAAGTTTGTTAAATAATGCTGCAGCAATATAGTGGCCTTTGGGTGATTGTTTTTATCATTCTTGGTGCTATAACATTCAAATTAGTTTTCCTTCTAATAGAATGTCGGTATAAAAAACTACAATATTGTTTACATATGCTAAAATCGTTTTCATTTTTAAAACCACAGGAAACCCAAATGATACCTATCAACAAAATTATTTTAAAAATAAGAAGGAAAATTCAAAAAATTCAAGGGCCGGTTGAGAAATTTTTCTCACTCCTTACAAACCTTAATGACTAACTTTTAGTCTAACAAATTTAACACAGTTGTCGCGCCCTAGTGTCCCGCGCCCTACCGGTCCGCGCCCTAACGGTCCGCGCCCTAATGTCCCCGCGCCCTAACGGCGGCGCCCAAACGGCAGCGCCCTAACGGCCGCGCCCGAATGTCCGGCTCCGGGCTTGCCCAATATATTGTTTATACGTATGTTTAATGATTGTCCGTATAAATCCGTTTGGTAGTTTCTTTCATACTTTCGTAGGTCGTATGTTTGAATGAAGTGGTATACACGGTGTCTCACAATTGTTAGAAATTGATGCAGGGAGCTAAAACAAATCGAAAAATTTTTAAGATTGTGCTTCGCGATCGAGTTATAGATAAAAATGTAAATAATAAGTTCATTGCTCGGTCGCTCCCATTACTTGTATAACAAATTAAATTCAATTAAGTGGCTGGGATTTGATCCAAAGGGTAAAAAAAAATCGAACATTAAAGTGGATTGACCTTCGCTATCGGGTTATTGACAAAAACAAAGATTGAACACTTGAATTCGTTTTTTAAAAACCAATAATGTTCGCAAAAAGAAATTGTCCATATTCGTTGTCACAAAATGTTTTCAAATAGTGTTACGGGCCAAACGAGCTTTTTCGTCTACCCGCAACCGCACCTTCCACCTTGCAAATCACAGCTAATTGCAGGTTCTCGTGGAAGGCCGAGAAGCAGCAGCATACGGGAATCCAACTCACCTTTATTGTGCCTCCCTCCTGTTTAGAAAGCTTGCAAAATTCATCCACACACAAATACAAAGTATACAATAATAAAAAGAAGCAGTAAATTTTAAAACACATATAATTAAACTATTGGAAATGACAAAAATACAAAAAAATGACAGCAAATGGTGATTTTATACTCAAGTAGGACAAGCTATTAATTTGAGCGCTCAAGAGAAAGGACTCGCCGTCGCTGGCGTACGTTATTTAAATTGTCCAAACGACTACGTGGCCAGTGGCGTCGGAATTTAAACGAATAACAGAATATATATAATTACTCTTTACATTAATAATACAAAAAAGGACAATCGGCGACATTTACCTTGACATGCGGTGAATGGAGAAGATAGATAGATAGAAGATAGCAGGTCCAGTCTGGGGTACATTCAGGTCCGGGAAAAAGGTAGACGACTTCTTCAGAATACCTTGGGACGAAACATTTGTTGGGAATTAGATTATTTCCCCTAGGGGTACAGACGATTGGAACAACAGCTGTACAAAGCACAACTTTCACGGGTTTAACATCGCTTTTATCCGATAAAGATCGAAAGGACAATTACACTGAATCGTCCATGCACTAAAGCTTAATACTCGGCTAATTTTTATGTAAATCCGACTTGGTCGAGATTCTATTTGCCCAAAGCAAAAAAACGTTGCGGTAAAACTCAATTTAGCAGAGAAGCCGCGAATACAACCCAATCTTCATAATACGTCCTTCTGGGCCCAAAGATTAGCGCCTACTAAATTTTCCCCTCGCTGCAAACAACTACCCAGCCTAATTTGTTCTAGAACGAAATTGACACGTGCCTTTTCCGAGAAAAGCTTAAAAGGCAATATCTACAAGGGCGCTGCTAACAAAGGAATTCTGGGAAATATTTTGGTCGCCGTTAACAAACATGTCGAGCGCTCGAAAGTGACCTCGTCATAAATTAAATATTTAAAAATAGTGAAAATTGTAATCAACATCAAAAATGGTCATTCAAATAGAATTCCAATTCCTATGAAGCGGCAATTAGAGTATGACTCTAATCCAGCCAGAGTGGCACAATTTTAATGAACGTAACAATAAGTTGCCTCCTACTTCAAGGCAAACCTTCGGAAGATGTATCATAGAAGTACGAACCCTCTGTAGGATTATCGACGTTATAGTACCGTGAATACGAGCTACGACATCTTCAGGATTCACAACATGTTCGCCGTAAACGTTTTCTTTAACATGGCCTCAGAAGAAATTCAACGGATTCAGACCCAGTGATCTAAAAGGCCACGGTATGGTCCACCACTTCCAATACACCTATCAGTAAATTTCTCACTTGTATTTCATAATGTGACGGGTGCACCATCATGTTGGAGCCAACAATCGCAGTGATGAAGATACAACGCTGAATTAAGTTGGTAAGGTGGAATGTGTGGACCAGTTACGTTATTGTTGAATGAAACCCAACCCAAGTCTTTATCGATCATCGTCTGTGGTAGGATCTTTTGGGTATTAAGTGAAGGTTTTCATTCCTACAGGTTATGAGTATTTATGATACCCGTCTCAGTAAATGTGGATTCGTCGCTCACAACATCTTTTAATGAAATGCGGATTATTGTTTACGTTTTACAAAGAACCATCTATAAAAACTAACCCGAAGCTCCCTATCCCCGTTTGCCGGTAGCTACATACGACATGATGGAGACAATGTCTCTAACGAAACGGCATGCCAACAAACTAAGAACGACGCAGAGGGGTATGGAACGCGCAATGCTTGGGATTTTTTTAAGAGACCAAATCAGAAATGAGGAAATTAGGAGGAGAACCAAGGTAACGGATGTGATGAAACGCGTAGCAGAGCTGAAGTGGCGCTGGGCGGGACATGTTTCGAGACAAGAAAATCATAGATGGACAACCCGAGTATTACAATGGCGGCCACGTGAAACAAAAAGAAGCAGAGCCAGGCCACAAAGACGTTGGATAGACGATATCAAAGAAACAGCTGGAAGGAAATGGTATCAAATATACAGGAAAGGTTGGAAGAGGCCTACGTCCAGGAGTGGACGGGAGAAGGCTGAAGAAGAAGAATATAAACGGTATTATTACGGCGGAAGCCGTCTTCCCAATTCGCCAGCCTCTTCGATCTAGCGCATCTTCTTCGGTTAACCCTCTACTTTCCATGGTTTTTTAACACCCTCGTTCCATGATCGTCTTGGCCGTCCTGTTTTCTTTCTACCTGGTGGAACCCATCCCCAGATTCTTTTAGGGTACCTTAATTCGTCCATACGCATAAGATGCCCGAACCATTTCAGTCATTTTCGTTCCACCCTATCCACAATAGTATCTTCCGCTTTCATCTTCCTTCTGAGTTCTTCGTTTGTAATGTGTATTCCAGCACTCCTCCTTAAGTAGTCCATCTCTACGGTGTTCACTTTTCTCTTGTATTCGGCATTCAGTGTCCATATCTCGGCGCCATAACATAGAACTGATTCCACTAATAACTTTCCGATATGCTTTTTTGTTCCGGCTGACATATGCTTATCCCACCATACCGAGTTCAGTGATCGTACTATTTTCTTGCTTTGTTCTATCCTGTTCTTTATTTCTGTTGTATCATATCAATTTCGTATTATTTTAGTGCCAAGATATTTAAACAGGTTACCTGTTTGATGTTAAGGTCGTCTTGAAGGAGGAGTGTGAAAGTGGCTTCAGAATTTACTACCATGGATTCTGTTTTACCAAAATGGATTTTGTCCCCACTCTTCATATGTCGTATATAATCTTTGCAACATGAACTCAAGGTCGTATGAGTCTTGGGCAATAATTACCTGATCATCTGCAAAGTTTAAGTAGAATAAGCAGCGATGGTTGGTTGGAACTCCCATTCCATTTACTCGTTTTATCGAGTCTTCCAAAGGTGCTTCTAAATAACAAGGGTGACAGTGAGCATCCCTGCATCAGCCCTTTTGATGTTGTGATCGGTCTTGATGTTCTCCATTTTGTGTTATAACAGCCACATTTTTGTTGTATATTACTTTAATTATATCTATAATATCTTCATCATCCACTTCATATTTTTGTAGTGCTATCCATAGTTTTTTTCGAGACACTGAATCATAGGCCTTCTCTAGATCAACAAAGGCCAGGTGTGTCTCGTCTCCCCTTACGTTCCTTTTTTCCATTAGCTGCTGAAGAATAAACATATTGTCGACACACGATCTTCCTGCTGTAAACCCACTTTGTTATTCACTTATTCTTCCTTGTATACTCAACTGAAGTTTGTTGGCTTTAGTAAATATTCTACTTAAAGTGCTGTTCACGCTGAGGCCTCTGTAGTTTGTCTTCTCCTTCCCCCCCTTCTTATATATGGATATTAATTGGGATAATCTCCATTCTTCTAAAATGTCTCTTTGTCTTAGACAACTGTTTATTAATTTAGTTATTCGCCGTTGCAGTTGTTTTCCTCCACCTTTGACCAATTCTATATAAAAGCCGCCTGGGCCAGGTGCTCTGCCTTTCTTCATAATTTGCACGGCTTCTTTTATTTCTTCTTTATCAAACTCTATGCTATGCTATGCTGTTCTGTTACTACATGGTTATCTTCATCTGTTCTGAATTGTTCTCCTTCCTCTGTTAATAGTTTTTCATAGTAGTTAGCCCATTCTTCCGGGTTTATATGGGTGTTAAATTTAGAGGTGTTATTTGTTTTCATGCTTTTCAGGCATCTCCATACCTCTATAGATTTTGCTCCACCTTGTAAGGTGTCTATATCCCTGCATTTTCTGTCCCAGGTCAGATTTTTTGTTTTCGAACAGCATTTATCACTTTACTACGCCTATCCTTTTTGCCGGCTTCGGTGGTCTAGTGGTTAGCGCGTTTGCCTGTAGATCCGAGGGACGCGGGATCGAACCTGGCCAAAATCGGCGAGATTTTTCTAGCGGGGAAAAATCTGAAAATGCGCCTTCTGTCGGATAAGAAGTAAAGCCGTAGGTCTGGCGGTGGAGATGCTTGGAAAACCGCGTCCTAGATCTCGCTCTTTCAAAGCAAGCAAAGCAAGCAACACCTATCCTTGCACTGACTCCATTTTTCTGGTGTTCCATCCCTCAGCCATTTGTTGTAGGCTTGCTTTTTTGATCTATTGTCCCTTTTATTTCATCATTTCACCATTCCTGCGGTCGTTTATTTCTTTGATTTCGACTCCCAATGCCTCACTTGCGGCTTGGTGCTTGGCTTCCACTATGGTTTTATGTTCTTTCTCTATATCATCACTACTCTCACTTTTGCTAGCAAAAATGTCCGTGAATAAAATTCTATTACGTAGGTTTCGATTTTGAACGATCCAGCGACAAAATTCTATGAGACTAGCGAAATCTGTAGAGCTTGACAAACTGGATATGAAATCGATATAAACCATGACGTTTTCATGTTCTCCAAACGCGCATCCGTGGTACATTAACTTGTGCAGATACACGACGAACGGAGGTGCTAGGATTATTATCAATTTCCCGCAGTATGTTGTCCTCATTGCTACTTGCTGTATTGGACGTTCAATCGACGGTTTCGGGAAAGTTCCGTGTTCACGTAGGTGGTTGTGCACTCGTTGGAAAACTCGCCGATCTGGTAATCGCCTATTTGGAAATCTCAACCCATATTCTCGAGCAGCTGCTACTGAGTTTCCATCACAAGAACCGTACATGTAATGGATATCGGCATACTCTCGCGTTGTAAAAGTAAACATTATCAACACTGTTATTAAGCGCAAGCAGAGAAATCAACTTTAACATTCATTTTAAGCATCTAATTTAGTCGAATAATTGGGACAATTAAATACGCAAAAAAAATGTTGATAGGTAATGTCCAAACAACGTAATTATATGCGGACAGGACCATAATTATATGAATTATAAATTATTTGAATGTTTTCAGATATATTTTGTAATCAATCAGATGAATTACCTATATTACTGTAATATGCTATGGACTAATTATGTAACATTACAAATGGCGTGATGAGAATAACGCCCTGTGGCGTTACTCTTAATTACTAGCACACACGTATGATGCAATATTTACATAATGTTTTGGATCTTCTAATTCTCTGTATAACAACGCCGTTTCCGTTTGAACCTTCTAAACTACGTCCTGTTTGCTAGTAGTTGCACTACGTCATTAGGGTAAACCTCAAAGTTTCCTTTGATGTTTGTTGGCGTTTTGCGTGATTACTTCTCTAGTATATAGAGCCACTAAAATAGTAAACAAAATAAACTAGGTGTGAAAAAGAAAGAGAAAGTTATAAGTAACTTTAAATTTAATGATCGGGGTTTTTGTGTTTTGACAGAATTCTTTAAACGGTTGAAAATAACTCCTACTAAATAAACGGGAGAGTATAAGCCTACCATTCGAAAAATAGGCAACCAAAAATACAACGATTTCAAAATATTTATTGACGGCATTATAAATCAAAAATGCCTGTTTGATATGCTTGACGGCTTACTGATACGGCACGGGGGCGCCATTTTCTTCAAGTAAGATTGCCGATGTGACACAAAGAAAATTGAAAGAGATTTCCTCTGTTAAGATCATGTCCGTTTTCTCTATTTTCGAATCATATTATTCAAACGTTGTTTGAACTGAACGAGCTTTATTTAAGCCAATAAACTGTCGTAGTAGATCAAACAGGCATCTCCGATTAATAATGCCGTCGATAAAGATTTAGATATCATAGTAGTAGTAGTAGTAGTAGTAGTAGTAGTAGTAGTAGTAGTAGTAGTAGTAGTTGTTGTAGTAGTTGTAGTAGTATAGTAGTTTGTGATATGTATTTTGGGTTGCCTATTTTTAGAATGGTACCCTGTGTATCCATCTCTTTCTCTTGTATATGATAATTTTTTGAGGTTACCCTGTTCCAATTGTAACATATAATTATGACCCCCATTTGTATAACTGCCAATTTATTTATTTATTTAATGGCTCAATCATTATTTATGCATCATCTATTTACAAATCAGCTAGGACTTTTAATTAAATGTTTGGTTATTAAGTTACGTATGTTAGATATCTTGGAAATTTTACAATTCTGGTTAATCATAACTTAAACATCGAAAAAGAAAACACATATCCCCTGTTTGCCTACGCCAATGTCAAATATTTTCCTTAGGATTTCCTGTACCACGCACATTCAGAAATTGAAGTGTCTCCATCCTCCTTTAAAATGAAGACATTTGTTGTTAAATCGCTTGTGAAGCAGTACCTCAATATCGATTATTAATTAAAAAAAAGAAGAATATTAAGTAATGATTACTAGTATTCAATGTTTGAGAGGTTTAATCGTATTCTGCTTGTAATACCTGAAGTCATCTGTTGGAATTAGTCTGAATTTCCTATGATTAACTAAAGCGTCTGTACTGTACAGTTAAATCACCAACTGAAAGTTCGAATATTTAAATAAATAAGATAACTAGCAACTGGAAATATTTAGTGATGCCTCAAGAACAATCATTGGAAATAAAGCAAAACGAAGATTATAAATAGTGATTATTTTTACTAAGTATACGGGGAATTTAATGGATATCTTCTTCAGCACTTCTTCTAATCGCTTACGATTAAGCTAAATCTCTTGTATTATAACTAAATCACCTGCAGTTTAACGAAAATCTCGCGTGGTGCCATTAAATCGTAAATATCATCTTCAAATATCTAAATAAATTACTGATTATTTTGATTAAATATGTAGGGAATTTAATAATAACATTCAATGCCTGGGGCATCGGTTAAACCGCTTGCGATTAAGCTGAATCGCTTGCGTTACAACTAAATCGTCTGCAGTGTAGCTAAATTTCCCACGATGCTGTTAAATTACTGCTTCAAATAACAAAGAAATTAATGATTAATAAATATCTGGGGAGTTTTATAGATATCGTATTCAGCGCCTGATACTTGCGATAAGCTAAATTTGTTGCCTTATCACCAATCGCTAGCGAAAATCTTCAGTGATGTGATTAAATCTCAAATTAAAAGTTCACATATTTATCTAAATAACTGATTTTTTTAATAAATATCCGGGTAATTTTAGAGATGTTATTCAGCGCCTGAGACATCGATTAAATCGCTTGCGATTAAGCTGAACCACTTGCATTACAACTAAATCGTCTGTAGTTTAGATAAATTTTCCACGATGTCAATAAATCAAAAATTATTTCTTTAAATAAAAAAGATATTACTGATTATTTTTAATAAATATCCGGGGAATTTTATGGATATGTTATTCAGTGCCTGAGGCATCCGTTAAATCTCTTGCGATCAAGTTGAATCGCTTGCATTACAACTAAATCGTCTGCAGTTTAGCTAAATAATCCTACGATGCCAGTAAATAAAAAATTACTTCATCGAATAAAACAGAAATTACTGATTATTTTTAATAAATATCCAGGGAATTTTATAGATATGTTATTCAGCGCCTGAAGCATCGATTAAATCGCTTGCGATTGAGATGAATCGCTTGCAGTACAACTAAATCGTCTGCAAATTAGGTAAATTTTCCACAATGCCATTAAATCAAACATTACTTCTTCAAATAATAAAGAAATTACTGCTTATTTTTAATAAATATCCAGGGAATTTTATATATACGTTATTCAGTGCCTGAGGCATCGATTAAATCGCTTGCGATTAAGCTGAATAACTTGCAGTACAACTAAATCATCTGCAGTTTAGCTAAATTTTCACAATGCCATTAAACCAAAAATTACTTCTTTAAATAAAATAGAAATTCCTGTTTATTTTTAATAAATATCCGGGGCATTTTATGAATATGTTATACAGTGCCTGAGGCATTGGGTAAATCGCTTGCGATTAAGCTGAATCGTTTGCATTACAACTAAATCGTCTGCAGTTTACGTAAATTTTCCACGATGCCATTAAATCAAAAACTACTTCTTCAAATCAAAAAAAATTACTGATTATTTTTAATAAATATCCGGGGAATTTTAATTTTATAGATACGTTACTCAGTGCCTGAGGCAGCGGGTAAATCGCTGGCGATTAAGTTGAATCGCTTGCATTACAACTAAATCGCCTGCAGTTTAGCTAAATTTTCCACGATGCCATTAAATCAAAAATTATTTCTTCAAATAAAAAAGAAATAACTGATTATTTTTAATAAATATCCGGAGAATTTTATGATATGGAATTTTATGGATACGGAATTAACTTCCTGATGCATCGGTTAAATCGCTTGCATTACAACTGAATCATTTGCAGTTTAGTTATATTTTCCGCGATGCCATTAAATCAAAAATTACTTCTTCAAATAACAACGAAATTACTGATTTGTTTTAATAAATATCCGGGGAATTTTATGGATGTAATATTCAGTGCCAAATGGCGTCAGTTAATTCGCTTACGGAAAGCTAAATTTCTTGCCTTGTAACTAAATCACCAGCAGTTTAGCTAAATCTACAATACCATCAAATCGCAAATTACATTTTCAATTATTTAAATAAATTACTGATTATGGTTAATAAATATCTGGGTAGCTTAATGTTTATTTTATTCAACGCCTGAAGGCATCGCCTAAATCGCATGCGATTAAGTTAAATCTTCTACATTTTAACTAAAACGTCTGCAGTGTAGCAAAATCTTCTGCGGGGCCATTAAATCGCAAATTAAATTTACTAATATTTAAATAAATTGCCGATTATTTTTAATAAATATCTGGGGAATTTAATGTTTATTTTATTCTACGCCCGAAGGCATGGATTAAATCACATGCGATTAAGCAAAATCCCGCATTTCAACTAAATCGTCTGCAGTTTAGCTAAATGTTGCCATTAAATAAAAACCTACTTCTTCAAATATTTAAATAAATAAGTAAAATATAACTATGAATGTTAACTGGGTAGTATCTCAACATATACTATTGATAAGAGAGGAACACTAAGAGGGGTGTATTAAGATATTATTTTTTACCAAATATGCTGGAAATTCAATTATTGTAATTGTAATTCACATCAACTCCTGAATATATCTATTAAATCACTTGCATTAAGTTAAATCTTCGATTTACAGAAATTGTCTGCTGTTTAGCGAAATCTTCTATGTTACAGTTAAAATACCTACCGATTAAATGTTTGGGTATTTAAAGAGATCACATTAACTGTGAAAATTTAATATTACCTCAACTCTGATTACGTGTAATAGAGGAAATCTGTGATAAAGAATATTAAATAGTGATTATTTTCTTATTCAATGAATTTAAGTAATCTTGTTTAATACCTGACGATTATAATTAAATCCCCTGCAATTAGGTTCTTGCGATTTAACTAAATCGTCTGCAATTTAACCATATCTTTAATGAAGTTAAAAATCGCCTAAATGTTGGAATATTTAAATAAATGTGGTAAATATTACTATTAACATTAAATATTATTCCTGGACGGTATTTCTATAAATATGAAATGACTACCGTCCAAATGGCAAAGGACGTAGATAAGATCTGATCGGTGTTTGGTAAATTTATATCAACGGTAATAGTGTGACTCATCTTCTTTCGCTAAACTTCTAGTAAATTATATAATAAAACTAGACACTAATAGTTCGCTATTTTTCAGGTACTTAGTAATATAGTCCGCCAACCACCGCAGCCTACACAATCATACCCACCCCCAGTCACGCAGCAACAGCAGCAGCAGCCGCAACAGCCCTACGATGAAGACATGGGATACCGTACAATGACCCGCGAAGACGTCGCCAGCATCCAGGAGCGAAGAATATCCACCTCACTAATGTCTCCCCAGCAGCAAACCTCCCCAATGACGCCTCAGAACAATGTGCCTATAGCACCTGCCATGCCAAACATCACTGCCGTAGTCCCTAGTCCCATATCTCCGCCGTCGGGTCCGGGTGGGCACCAGCGCACCGTTAGTGCCCCTCCTGCACCTCCGCCCCCTCCCATGGGTGGGCCTGGGCTGGTTCCCGCAGGCCCCCCCATGGGGATGGTCGGCCCCGCCGGGGGACCGCCACCGCCTCCACCACCCTTGCCTATCAACATGTCCAGGTCGCAGAGCAGCGACGGGGGCGAAGTTAACTCGTTAGCCGCCCAGCTCCAGAACGCCCGGCTGAAAAGAAACAATAAAGTTGGTTTTGTTTCTGTTATTTTGTTTGATATGTGAATTGTAATGTATGTATTGTTGCTTAGAATACGCCGCCTCCGACGGAAAATAGTGGATCGTCGACGAGTAGCGGCGGAAGTAGTAATTATGGTACCTTAGGAAGAGGTGCTGGAGGCAGCATGGCCTCCATGATGGACGAGATGGCCAAAACGTTGGCTAGGAGAAGGGCTGCGGTAAGAAAACCAGTAGGTTTTGATTTATGGATTAGCGTCACGTGATCCGTATGGGTGTTGCTAGCTCGAGATTGTATGTGTGTTTATTATCAAAGAACTTCCTCACCAACAGCAAAATTTCGGAAGTACTGTGAGGTTGGGCCAAACCCTTTTGAAAAGAACTCTGATAATTTGTCATTATGCAACTCGTTAATAAATGGTTACAAAAATTTTTCTCAAGATCTTCAATATTAATATTTGCCATCAATGAAATTGGTCCAAATAATCGTCTTGCACTCACAGCTTCCCAACACCAACTTTTTCAGAATGCAGCTATGGCATTTCAACATGTTCCCGATCGTGATTGCTTGCATTTAAAAACCACTGACAAAATTCTAACCTTGCAGGACTATCGCGCGGTACAGTTAATAAATTTTATAGTCGTCATTCCATATAGATATACCTGTCACATCTTATAACGTATTCCCACAGAAAGGTTTATTTGTTGCGTTAAACGGCGAATAGAAGGGTATACCTCATTATCCATTATTTCAGCAGCTGCTGCAACAATTTCATCTGTACCTTTAGTACTAACCACCATATTTGCACAAAAATTTGACAAAAATGCTTTTAAAGGTTTGCTAATCTGCTGACGTACGTACAAAAGCAACATTTGGAAACTTTTCACGGAATTCTTTGCAGCAGTTTTCAACAGAATACCTGTGTCCAAATTCTGTCAACTTTTAAAAATATACCGTAAAATAATCACCTTACACAATCAGAAACTGATTTAGTTTTGGAAAAACTTTCTGGAAAAATTCTACCAACCACAGGGAAAGCCATAATGAAGTACTCAATTTGAAGTGCCCTCCATTTAAAATATAATTTAAACAATTAGTTGGATCTTACAATTTATGCCCAATATCAATAAAATATCATGTTGGTCAAATTCTTCTAACTGCTACACACGTATGAGCTCTTTTTAAGGCATTTGCCGTAACTGGAATCAAGTTATCTGAGTTCTGACGTTTCTCCTCCTTCTTTCGTCTCTTGCCCGTCCAGTCCTGAACGTAAGCCTCTTCCATTTCTTTCTGTACCCCTCTGTTTTGTGCCTTTTGCATCCTCGTTCTTCGAGTGCTTTATTTCTTACGAGATGTAGCGATCCTCTCTCCTGTGCGGGTGTTGCGCGTTTAGAGTACCACAGACATAGAGGACCTACAGCGTAACGTGGGCTCCGTGCAAACTCTTCTACTCGAGAGAAGATTTCAGAGGCAGAATACCTCGCTGGTTTGCCATTACCTTGCTAGGGAAAGCGGTCCTTAAAAATCCGATGTTCCGGCATTGGGAATTGAACCAAGGATCTTCGGCGTAGAAGCATAACGCGCTAACCTCTAGCCCACGGCCGCTTCCTATTTCTACCTGCTATTTTCCTAACACCGTCTGTCCATCTTATGAGTAGTCTTCCAAAGCTTCTATTTGTTTGCCTTGGTCTCGATCTGACTAGCCTTGACTTCCAAGGTTTTGACTCCTCTCTAACAACGTGCCCAGCCCATGTCCAATGTTTACCATAATGCTCCATCGCCTCTCTTGGTTTGCCTTGGCCTCCATCTGACTAGCCTTGACGTCCATCGTTTTGTCTCTTCTCTAACAACGTGCCCAGCCCATGCCCAATGCTTACCATAAAGCTTCACCGCTTGTCTTGGTTTGCCTTGGCCTCCATCTGGCTAGCTTTGACGTCCAACGTTTTGTCTCTTCTCTAACAACGTGCCCAGCCCATGCCCAATGCTTACCATAAAGCTTCACCGCTTGTCTGGGTTTGCCTTGCCCTCCATCTGGCTAGCTTTGACGTCCAACGTTTTGTCTCTTCTCTAACAACGTGCCCAGCCCATGCCCAATGCTTACC
>JABXWE010017200.1:0-10122 GCA_014611495.1 Limonius californicus
AAAAACTAACTTCATAATCGTTTTCTATGAATTTTTATCTACATTTTGGTACCCAAAATTAACAAATTCCTGACAATAATTTTAACATTTTAAAATATAGCTAAATTTGCAAAATTAACTCGAAAACCTTACAAAAACACAATTAACACAGTAATCAGATTATAACACACGTTTTGTAACACATTAACAACCTATAAAAGAATTATACACAACATAATTAACAAAATTCTAGATCTAACCTATAATTTTCAAAATTTATATACAAACACAAATATCATAAAATAAACAACATAATTCATCAAAGAAACCTATTAAATACCTTTCCTAGATATAATATTAAATAAAATTGGCTAATATAAAACCTTCTAAATCAAAATTATACACTTATTATCGAAAAACTTAAAATAACTGTTACTTTTGAGTTTTAGGGCTCTGGTACTGTCCAAAAAGACCCACATCATTGTCTACAACGAGTATTTAGTCACACAACAGGATTTCAAAAGGCCATACACTGTAAAACTTCACTTTGAGTTCATATTCCACATTACGAAGCAACGTACGAAGTATCGATAACAGTTTTTACATATAACAGGTTTATAAATATAGTTTTAACTATAATTTTACATTAATTGTTATAATTTATGACATAATTAATCTATTTAGACTATATTTCAGGTTAAAAATATGGATTTTAATACCAATAAATATCCTTTTTAATATATAACAGTCCTTCCGAAGGTATTTTAGTGTAGTTTAAAGCATGATAAAGACATTTAACAATTAGTTAATGATAATTACATTAATTTTAATATAAAAATCATGGCAATATATATATATATATATATGATGAACTCCTTTTTCAAAAAGAATAGAGATCGACGTGGATCACCCCAAATAAAATAACAGAGAACGAAATCCGGTCATAAACCTATAGTTCAAGATGTGTCAGTGTTAAATTCATTTGATGCGGGTAGCGACTACAGGATGTTCAGATCAAAAGTAGTCATAACCAAAAAGTTACAAAGACAACAGGTACACCAAAAGAACGAACTACAAAGTACATACAACGCATTAAAAGACATGGGCAACGATAGAACGAAAGAAAACTGGAAGTTATACAAATTGACAAACAACTCCCGATCAATATATATTTAATTAACGAACAAGTTACGTCAGCAATAAGCGAAAGTATAAGAGAAGTCAGTAAAAGTAAAAACATAAACATAAACTATCGTAGGAAACCTGAAATCGATGACGATACCAACAAGAAAAAACCAAGAGAATTAAAAAAAACCGCATAAAAAAGGTAAGATCGTATATGTGGAATTCAATAAATTAATAAGAAGACAGAAACATGAAATGTCTGAGACTTAATCTAGGGCGAAAACAGATACATTCTCTGATGAACAAAGAAGGAGATATTACAACAAATAGAGTAAAAATATTGGAAACTATAGAGGAGTTTTATATAAATCTACATGAATCTAAAGTGGTAGAAACTATAAACCACGATCAAAACCGCCCCGAAAAACACGTCATAAATGTAGGATCGGAAGAACTACCAGAAATTACGAAAGACAAAGTAGGAAAAGTTTTGAAGGATATGAAGAAAAATAAAGCACCAGGAGATGACGAAGTAACCACGGATATTATAACTCAAGGGAGTATGATTGCTTGCTTGCTTTGAAAGAGCGAGATCTAGGACGCGGTTTTCCAAGCATCTCTATGCACTTAGGCCACATTTGGCCCATTGTACACCCTAATTAAGAATTTCGCCTATCTAGGGTAATTCCAACTCCAGTAGTGATTTTTAACGTGTCAAACATCGCGGTGGCACGGGACCTACGGCTTTACTTCTTATCCGACAGAAGGCGCATTTTCAGTTTTTTCCCGGCTAGAAAAATCTCGCCGACCTCCGCCAGGTTCGATCCCGCCTTCCTTGGATCTAAAGGCAAATGCCCTAACCACTAGACTACCGAGGCCGGCTTAAGGGGGTATAAGTTAATCACGATAATAACAAAACTATTAAACGAATACTTACAACAGGGCAATATCCCAAATGCATGGAACAACGCTAAGGTGGCTGTATTGTTTAAAAAAGCAGATAATCGAAAATTAGAACATTATCGACCAATTAGCCTTCTGTCAGATATGTACAAGCTGTCAACCAAAATGATTACTAACCGCTTGACTAACAAACTAGACTAATATCAATCAAATACACAAGCGGGGTTTAGAAAAGGGTATTCCACAGCCGATAATTTGCTAACTATGAAGTTACTACTAGAAAAGCGTAACGAATACAACATTCTAATACGTCGCATTCATTGTTTTCAAAAAGGCCTTCGACACAATCGAATCCTGGGCCATACAAAGAGCTCTAGAAAGTTGTACAATTGATAGCAGATACAACCAAGTAGTGCAAAAAATATCGGACAAAGCTGCGGCATATCACCTAACAAACAGTACAGAAATCAAATTGACTACGTGCTGATAAGACACCATTGGAGAACATCAATAACCAGCGTCAAAGGAAAAACAAATATAGAATGTGGATCTGATCATAAGATACTATGTGTCCAAATGAAAATAAAGCTCCAGAGTAAAAGAAAACATATAACATCCAACAGATTACCAATGCCGTAGGCAGAAGACTTCCAGAAAGCCTTACAAGAGAATAGATGCTACGAACATGGGGAAGACCTGCAACAAATGTGGACAGATACAAAGAAATGGATACAAGGAGCGTTACAAAAGTCCACACCTCAGCCAAGGCAAAATAAAACAAAGCACTGAATAACAGAAGAAACTCTCGAACTCATAGAAGAAAGAAGAAAACTAAAAATATCTGCCATAGAAATAGAAACAAAGACAAATGACAAAATTGAACAAAATCATTAAACGAGCATGAGAGCGAGACAAAAACAAACAAATCACAGAAATATGCTAAGAAATAGAACAACATAATAAAAACAACGAATCGAGTGAATTATACCGAGAAGTTAAATATTTAGCACGGGAATTCAGGCCACAGACACAAGTAATCCAAAACAACAATAGAGATTTTTTTGGAAACCAATCCGAGAATGTAGGTGAGAGTAGGATAGAAAGTCCGAACATAGAACCAGAAATTCTAAAGACAGAAACGGAAAAAGCTATTAAGAAGTTAAATAACAAAAATCCCCAGGTGCAGATGATTTAACAGCCGAAACAATTAAGGCTATATGGGAGAAATAGGGATAGACATCATGCATACTCTATGGTAAAAAATGTGGAAGTCTGGAAGGTAGCCCGAAAAATGGTGTGACGATATTCATCCCTATATACATATAAAAAGGGCTCAGCCACTGATTGCAACAACTACAGAACCGTAGCTCTAATCCCACATGTCAGCAAAATAATACTAGAAATAATTAATACGAGACTAAAAGCATACTTCTTACCACAGATAGCTGAAGAACAAGCGGGATTTATACTAGGAAAAGGAACAAGTGAGCAGATATCAAACGTACGTCAAATAATTGAAACGTCACGAGAGTTTAATATGAAAATCTATCTATGTTTTGTAGACTACAAGAAAGCTTTCGACTTTGTCAAGTGGAATCATCTTTGGAAAATGCTCACAGAAACGGGCGCTCCACTACATTTAACAAATCTAATACAAGTCTATATAGGAACAATACGGCAAAAGTATGAATAAACAACACGTACTAAAAAAAATCTGCACCCAGGCCGGAGTACGACAAGGATGTATTTTATCACCTTTACTCTTCAACATATATAGCGAATATATTATGCGATTGGTACTAGAAGAATGGGAAGGTGGAGTTGCAATTGGAGGCAGAAGAATTAACAACTAAGATATGCCGACGACACTCTAATAATAGCAGCAAACACGAATTCAAGAATTGAATAAAATCATGCAAAGAATAGAAAACGTAAGCAGATAGTACAGCCTAAAGATAAATGCACCAAAAACCAAAGTTATGATAATCGACAGGGCGAATAACAACCAACCACACGTAAATACTTTAGCTGGGTACCAAGTGGTAGCTGTTTCCTTGCAATACACTGACCATTTCTTGACAATTTCCTTACAATTTGTTGACTAATGTGTAGTAAAGTTACAGTTTGTAGTTACATAAAAGTTACTTAATAGATACTAAATTGTAAGGAAAGTTGTGACATTCCTGACTATTAAGTTACCTAATTGCAGTTACGATATAGTAAAGAAATAGTTAATTTTTGCCGTGTGGGTGGTAGTCTGGTAAACTTCTGATACAGAGTATATATAAACGTTTTTGCAGTAATTGTTGGATTTAATAACGTATTAAGCGAAACTCAGTGAGTACGTGTCATCGTACTGTACTAACATAAAAAGGAATACGCACTTCTGCTAATATTCAACCGTGAAAAACCGCATATGTACGCATAAGCGAACATACCTCCTTCATATAATAATTATATGCAGGCAAATGAGTGTTTCCTCGTCTCGTTTCAATGCATTCGTTGACTCAGCTTTTAGTAGTTTAATTATTTAACATTAGCTTACACTTTGTGCAAGATAAATAATATAAATTATGAAAAAGCTGTGCATAGATTAATACTTAATATTTAACATATTTAATAAATTTTTTGTAATAGAAATGAAAACATCAAAAATTAAAATGTGTATGCATACAAAACAATTAGCTCTACAATGCTGAAAACTACTGAAGGTTTTTGGCAACTAGTACAATTAACACCTAACACAATAAATAGACCAATACATACACAACCCATTGAGCCCCCGCAGAATAAAGAGTTGACACAAACAATTTAATATTATCAACAATTTTAAATTAGCGACGGTTGTTTGTGTAAAATTTTTAAAGCAATTATATAACTAAAATTAGTTGTTATACACATATGGGTCCAAAATAAACGTCTTTATTTTCTTGAAACATGTAAGGAGTTTAAAAATATACTATACAAAAATAGAACATGCATTCAAAGGGTTTCCCACGAATTACATTTTTTAATAGCGTGACAAACTTCCTCTCTGCGGTTTGTATGAATAATCATGAATAAAACTTACGTACAAAAACCGAGTTGTTACAATAATTAACATATGAATGAATAAATGATTGTAGGATTAAATTAAAATTTGTTTTAAAATTAATAAATACAATGTAATGTATTTACAGTTACTTGCCCACAGAAATTAACCGCTCCTATTTATTTATAGCTTACAATCACGTGACTTCCCAATTAATATAATGTTGTTAAAACTTACCTAGTTATTTATAACTGAGTGAATAAATTAAAAGTCCGCTTCTTAACATTGCAACGATCTCACATCGCGAGACTAACGTCAGCAGTATTTGTTGTTCCCACCAACGTCTGTGCAAAACTACAGCTATATGTGTATTATTAACATGTTTTATGTAGTTGGCCATGTCCCCAACTTAAATTCCTGTTAGATTTAAATTTTTAAAAGCGCTGTTTGCATTGGTATGCGGAGTAAATATACGGCGTGTTCCGATATTATGCATACATTTATGTGTTCCAATAGCGGCATGTTATAAATAGCAAAGGAAAAAATTAACTGGCATTATTGCACGGATGTAAGACTGTAGGAGTCACTATTATACACCTCTAGTTAAAGAAATTTTACAAAACTAAACGTGAACAACTATGTGTTGCTCTTTAGAAGAGCTACGTAACAGGTTTTATTCAAGTTTTCTTATCTACACCTACCCTTCTTTTAGTATTTAGAGTTGGAGAATTACTTATACAGGGTTGCTCATTAGTGCGCCAAAGTCCTATATTGGCATTATTAAAATTATTTGGAAAATTTTTTTCTTTTCAAATGATGTAAAATGCGCAATCCATAAAAATATTTTTTAATATACAGGGTGACTCGCCACAGCGGAGCAACTTCGAGGTGTTATTTATAAATAGAACTCCCTGTATATTTTTAAATTCAACAGAAAAATATCTTTCCAATAATCTCCTGTTTTTTGATATGGAACGAGAAGTTGCCGAGTTTATCTAAAAAATGTGAACATTTTGGTTGACAGGGTTTAACGAATTAATTCAGTATGTCAATATAACGATTAATTAATAATACATATTTTGCAGTTATGCGGCAAAGTGCTGAACTAAATTGACACAACCACCAAATATTTATTTTCTTATATATGGTGATTGTTACAAGCGCAAATGTAATTTATTTCAAAGATCATTTTCTCGCTTTTTTTCAAATAGAACACTCTGTATATTATTATATATTATATTTTTACTTTTTCATTACAAATCTTTGAATTATATATATAAACAGGGCGTATCAGAAATAGGTACAAATATTTAAGCTAGTAATAGATTGGCTCAAGTAGAATTCAATGGTACTATTCACTTTCCAAAAATCATTAAGTTTATTTTTTTGAATTAAAAAATAAGATAAAATTTTGTTTGAGAACTGCTGATGATACATACAAAATGCATTTAAGCTGTAGAAGGTTATTAGCTAATTGTAAAGTAAATCCAAAGTGGCAAACACGTAAAAACTTGTCTGGCTTGTGATAAACTACGGAATTGAGAAGGGTCAAGGTTTGATTGAAGCAGTTGGACATTTTTGTAATTAGAAGGCATTTAAGAATTTCATTTACATTCAATTTTTGCGTTTTCACTTTATCATGGGGTATAAAAATAATAAACAAATGCTGTTTCATACAAAAAAAATCAAAACGCATAAAGCATTTAAAAAAGTACTAATTTATTTCAGAATACCCATCATTTATTTAAATCAATTTTAACATAACTGAAAAAATGACAACCACCACTGAGAACACAAGTTTCTGCACGTCGAAGCATTGCATTACGTATCCTTGCGAAAACGGTAGGATCTTGCCGAACCCTATCGGCAGCGTCTTCAATGCGTATCCTTAATTCCCCAACTGTGTTCACTGACGTAGAATAAACTAACTGTTTTATGTATCCCCACAAAAAGAATTCCCAACTATTTAAATCTGGCGAACGAGCTGGCCATGGAACTGGCCCGTTTCGTCCAATCCACCTTTTCAGGATAGTTATTATTTAACCATTTCTTTACATCCCTAGCATAATGAGGCGGAGCACCATCAAGCAATTCTGGTAGGACTTCGTTGAGAAAGTGTAAATACAGAGCTCGATTTAAACGAGCAGATAAAATGTATGGCCCAATAAGGTGATCACCTACAATCCCTGCCCATACATTTAGGGAAAACCGTTGTTGGAAACCGTGTTCCACTATTTTGTGTGGATTCTCATCTGACCAAATGTGGATATTATGGACATTAAACACGTCTTCTTGCGTAAATCCTGCCTCATCAGTACATTACAAAATGAACAGGAAATTTGGTTGGTTGTTGCACTTTTGAAAAAGGCATTCACAAAAATCGTGCCTACGTACATAATCCGCTGTTTGCAAACCTTGAACGCGTTGAACGTGGTAAGGGTGTAGTCCCTGATCCCGCAAAATCCGCCAAACAGTAGAATGGGAAACGCCAGTTTGTAACGCAAGTCTTCTAGTAGTAACACTTGGACTTTCCTCCACTAATTCCAAGACATGCTGTTCTACATTAACAACCCTTTCTGCTCTTGGACGACCGCGATGATGGTTTTGTGGTTGATACGTGCCATAATCCCGTAAATGTTGGACTGTTCTAGTAAATGTACGGCTGTTTGGAATGCTGCGCTGACGATATCGCTCTAAGTACATTTGCTTCGCCCTTAGAGCGTTTCCTTGAGCATCCTCGTAAATAAGAACAACATCAGTAAGTTCAATGTTCGTAAAATTTTCCATTTTGGCAGAAACACTGCTTGCCAGCTTCAACAACATACTGAATAGAAATTACTGACCTACCTAATAGTATTGGTTTGTGGCAGGTGATAAGAAATTTTTTTGCACTTCTATCTTACTCTCCTTTGCATAACATGTCTTTGAACTCAAATTTTTGTTATTATCCTGCCGTACTCAAACAATTTTGGGTCAAATTTTCAATTATTATTTTCTCATATCTTACGGGCCCCGTTGCCAAAGAAAAGTTTTTTTGAGTTTGTATATATTGTAATCTACCATCGGATTTAATATTTGTACTTATTTCTGATACACCCTTATATATACGAGGATTGTTCAACTGAAACCCACCTTTCATTAACTTAGCCTTGGAAACAAATGCAATAATGCAAATGACGTTTGTTAATGTCAGTAGTGTTTGTCAGCAACACATTAATAAGTTTCTGGCGTTTGAATTTCATTCGGACTTTTAAAACTTCGATTTTGAAATGGCGTTTTGTTGTTGAAGATCCGTTCAAGTTTGACCAGCGCGCGGTTCTACAATTTGTATGCGTTGAGGGTGTGCGGTCATTGCAGATTCATACGCGAATGTAAGCAGTGTATGGAAATGCATGTATGGCGTACCCAACTGTGAGGAAATGGTGCCGAAAATTTAAGAATGGAAAAGAGGGGCCTATGGATGAGGATCATCAGGATTCTGGAAAAACCCAAGAACCAATGTTAACAATTTATAAATGTTAGGTTAGGTATTACTTACAAATCAAAGTTCTAAAACTGGAATCTCGACATAGCGCGTACTCGAAGTACGCGCTATGTCGAGATTCTAATTTTAGAACATTGATTTGTAAGTAATACCTAACCTAACATTTATAAATTGTTAACATTGGTTCTTGGATTTTTCCAGAATCCTGATGAAGAAATAAATTATTTCGAAAGCTTGATTAAAAATCGAATAGTTTCTATTCTATTTGCCCTTGGACGTTAACCCAATATTTGTGTATACCTAACAAGTATTTCGGTCAATACTTCCCCACTGGTTCAATATATCATAACCATCTTCAGCCATGATAACTTGGTTGTCCGGAAAATGGAGTGTAAACAGTTGATCATTATCTATTCTGATTTCCATGTTCGAGTATTTCCTTCTCCATTCTTTAAGAGCTTCGTTTAGATATAACTTAAACAATGTTGGATCTACGAGTATACAACATTCTTGTCGGAGCTCCATTTAATTATTACTTTTTATTTCTATCTAATCTAGCAGCCATGATTTTGACACAACGTAAGTAGGGATTGGAAATGAAAACAGCAACTCCTAACTTTCTCCAAAAACGATCGTTTACTGTTGAGTCGATCTTCATCCAAAGTGGTAACCCAAATTGATATAATACTCATTATCATGTAATAGAAAACCCAATAATTGTAAGACCTATTGATGGACAACGAAAATGGACTGTAAATATTTGGGGAGGTATTGTGGGCGATTTTGTGATTGGGCCTAATTGTTTTTTAACGGACATGTGAATGGTGTGCAATATTTATTTATCGTGCAAAATAATTGGCCTCAACTCCTGCAAAATGCCCCTTCAAATTAATGGAAAATATGTGGTTCCAGCACGAAGGTGCTCCAGCACATTCCGCACTAGTGATTTGACAGCTCTTGAATGAAGGATTCGGGAACGGATGTGAAGATCGCGGAGATCCTATTAATTGGCCGCCTAGATCTCCAGATTTGACTTAAATAGATGTTTATCTATGAGAGACATATAAAACGTAGTGTGTACCAGATTCCTACAATTACTGCAACGCATAATAGATGTTTCTGGTACAATTTCCGTTAAGTAATTGCGAGCAGTAAATACGTAGTTTTAAAAAAGACCAAGGGCGTATTCAGTGGGGGCAAGGGGAGACAGCTGTCCCTCTTCCAAGGTTGAAAAATGTTTAAATAAACCTGAAAAAATATAAACGACAAATTTCTGAAAATTGATGAATAGGTTGCTTGTTGGTATGTCAGCATTTTGAAAGAAACTAATTACAAAACAGAGACCTTCACGCCATCTGTTAAAAGTCATAAGAACTACAACCTGTACGTGTATTATACACGTACAGGTTGTACGTACGTGTATTATACACGTACAGGTTGTAGTTCTCATGACTTCTCATAGATGGAGTTATAGTTAGCTCGTGGGAACAAGGAGCTTTCTAGAATAATCTCGTCTCATTTCACGACGCGTTAACAACGAGAATATTCCAGAAGCTATTTACTTCATATATATATATATATATATATATATATATATATA
>JABXWE010017201.1:0-20085 GCA_014611495.1 Limonius californicus
TTTGAATCGATAATATATAAACAATATACTGGGGTGGTGCAGTCTACAGTGAGACACACTGTATATATATATATATATATATATATATATAAGTATATAACATTACATAATGCATTACATTGTGCAATAGCCATTATTACTAACATTACTACTGCTTAAATCTTTGCGGCATTTTATTGAGATGTTTTGGACGTTTACTGATATTGTTCGATATCTGTCCATGTCGATAATTGCTAGGCAAACCAATTATATCTAGTAATTGTTTGTTAATATATGACCTTTCTATTACATCGTCATTTATTATATTTTCCTTTACATTACGATTTGTGTTAGCATTTATATCTATCTTGTCATTTATATTTACATTTATGTTGCTGGCAATGTCATAACCAATTTTCTTACCTTTGCTCTCTCCAGCATTGTTTTGCATTTGCTCTGACATTATTTTGTTTGAAATTTTGCATATAGGTATTAGATATCAGCGATGAGCCCAAGTTTGTCGTCGATCATTTCAGGATATTCCTTTGCCAGCAATTCTTTCGCACGCACATCGTCCGCAGCCGTTATCTCTAAAATGTTAGAAAATAAATTAAATTCATTTATAGAATCTCTTCCCAGGAGTCCTGTCGACCCATTTTCTCTTACAAACAATTTGATCATTTTTTGTTTATTCTTGTTGTTGTTTATGTGTCGTTCCTGGAAAGACCCTCGTCCGTATATAAAAATAAACCTTGAGCGGTCCTTTCACTTGTTTATTTAATGCAACTAGCTGTTAGGGTTGTTTACTTCTTTTCGTACAGAACAGGGTTTCTTTTGTAAGAAAACAGTTCTCAATTTGATATTGGAAGACACACTTGTCTTCTACAATTACTTCGATTTATACTTACTAATCTCAATCAATTGCAACATCGATCTGTTTTATTGAAACCCAGAACAATTCTAATACTTAATGTTTACATTATTGTATCCTTTTGGAACAATAAATTTTCCTGTATAACCTTTGAATATTAAATGTGTTGACTGTAGTCCCATATTACTGAAATGTTTTTTTATAAACAATCAAGTTAATTACTGAGATTGAAGCTCCACTATGTAATTCAACATTGAACTGTTGATTGTTAATTATTAATTCGGGTAAAATAGCCTTTGTAGTAGTGTTACTTACTTTCACCAACCTGTCAATTACTCGAGCTGGCTTCATTCCGGAAATGAATTGATCCCGTAGGATGTCGTTTAATCCTTGAAATTTTGCAGTTTAATGCAAGTCTCCTAATTCGCGCGAACCACTCCGTGGACGACTCGTTCACCGCTTGTGTTGCTCTGTAGAATTCAATACGCTCCCCCAATACGTTTATTTGAGGGCTATATTGTATTTTTACGCGTCCACAGTTGGTTATAAGTTTTGTCCTTTGGCAGGGCTGGGAAACGGAAATCACGAAGTAATTTATATGTTTCAGTGCCGATTAAACTTATTAGCACAGCACTTTTAGATCGTCATCTATTTGGTTCGCCGTGCAATACTGTGCAAACTTTTCTTCGCAGATTACAAAGTCATCGTGTGCACCGAACTCAGCAATACTGCCCACTGTTAACATTGTACTGTACTTACAGGTACAACTTTAACTACCGGATTATAGTGGTGACCCATTACCAGAGCTGGGTAAGTATTCGAATACTTAGTAGTTTGAATACTACTTAAAATACTTTTATACGAAAAGTATTTGGTATCTCGAATACTGGGCATAAAAAGTAATTGGTATTCGAATTGATCTTATTATTCTCGGTATTCGCTATTCGACCGTCATAAACGGTATTCGCGAATACTTCGGATACTCGCGAATACTTGAACTACTTTCAGGTAGTATCCGCGAACACTTTATTATTTGTCGAATACTTTCCCGCAAGTTTGAAACTGATTTTTTGATATTCCACTGGAAATAAGTATAGATAATATTAATATGTTTGTTACCGTCTGAATCAAAATTAAAGTTTTATTTTGTAGTTAAAGTTACTACCCAACCAAACCATAAGTTTAGTCTTCACGCAAATGCCATTTCAAATGCAAGTATTCGAGGTATTCGTAACTTTGGAGATACTGAGTACTCAGTAACTTGAATACTATTAATACGAAGTATTCGGATGCTGTAAGTATTTCGAATACTTTTTAAACAAAGTATTCAAAAAAGTATTCGGATACTATTTTTAGTATTCGTACCCAGCTCTGCCCATTACCCAGTTGGCCTACGAACAAAGGATTTTATTAAAGCTTATCGTTTTTGAGCTTTAATCAGCTGTCGAAATGATCGCAAATAAACTGCTACATTGTCTGTGTTAATAAAAAAACTGACGTATGTCAGTAATCAATACATTGCGACAACAGCGAAATAATTTTTAAAATGAGTTTGGCAAAATAAAACAAATAATTTTAGAAGACATCCATTGTAATCGTAATCACACCCAAGTACACAAGTCTCCTAATAGTATTTCCCTTGAATAAGTTTTAACGACTGCGTTGCTTGTAGAGTTCCTTTATAGTAGTATAACGTTGTTCAAATACAGGGTTGGTTAGGTTACAACAAATACAAGTAACTTTTTAGATTACTATATAAGTATTATTACAGACACATGAGCTATCTTACAAACACAATTGTATGAGGCAAACATTTTTAAAAGAACAACGTAACAATTAACACGTTGAAAGCTTCAAAATGCTTATAGCTGTTAATATTTATCGTTACATTTACTTATACAATATAACTTGATATTCAAACAAAAATATTTTGCATTCCTTCTTTTCTGTAGGTATACTTCTTATATGTCGTTGCAGGTTTAGCTTCCATGCACTTTCAAACTTACACTTTTTGCACTTCAAGGTTTCTTTCCTGTAGATGTTCTCATATGCATTTGCAAGCTATTCTTGTATGCACTTTCAAAGTCACACTTATTACACTTCAAGCATTTCTCTCCTGTATGAGTTCTCATATGCCTTCGCAAGCTATTCTTCTGCGCACTTTCATAGTCACATATTTCGCATTTGAATGGTTTCTCTCCTGTATGAGTGCTCATATGCATTCGCAAGCTATTCTTGCGTGCACTTTCATAATCACATATTTTGCATTTGAAGGGTTTTTCACCTGTATGAGTGCTCATATGCGTTCGTAAGCTATTCTTGTATGCACTTACAAAGTCACACTTATCGCACTTGAAGGGTTTTTCTCCTGTATGAGTGCTCATATGCCTTCGTAAGCTATTCTTGCGTGCACTTTCATAATCACATATTTTACACTTGAAGGGTTTTTCTCCTGTATGAGTGCTCATATGCCTTTGCAAGCTATGCTTGTCTGCACTTTCAAAGTCACACTTATTGCACTTGAAGGGTTTCTCTCCTGTATGAGTGCTCATGTGCCTTCGTAAGCTATTCTTGTGTACACTTTCATAATCACATATTTTGCACTTGAAGGGTTTTTCCCCTGTATGAGTGCTCATATGCCTTCGCAAGCTATTCTTGTCTGCACTTTCGAAGTCACACTTATCGCACTTGAAGGGTTTTTCCCCTGTATGAGTGCTCATATGCCTGCCTAAGCTATTCTTGCGTGCGGTTTCAAAATCACATATTTTGCATTTGAAGGGTTTTTCTCCTGTATGAGTGCTCATATGCCTTCGCAAGGTATTCTTATCTACACTATCAAAGTCACACTTATCGCAGTTGAAGGGTTTTTCTCCTGTATGAGTGCTCATATGCATTCGTAAGCTATTCTTGCGTGCACTTTCATAATCACATATTTTGCACTTGAAGGGTTTTTCTCCTGTATGAGTGCTCATATGTCTTCGCAAGCTATGCTTGTCTGCAGTTTCAAAGTTACACTTATCGCACTTGAAGGGTTTCTCTCCTGTATGAGTGCTCATATGTCTTCCTAAGCTATTCTTGTGTGCACTTTCATAATCACATATTTCGCACTTGAATGGTTTTTCTCCTGTATGAGTGCTCATATGCCTTCGCAAGCTATTCTTGTCTGCACTTTCAAAGTCACACTTATAGCACTTGAAGGGTTTTTCTCCTGTATGAGTGCTCATATGCCTTCGTAAGCTATTCTTGCGTGCACTTTCATAATCACATATTATACACTTGAAGGGTTTTTCTCCTGTATGAGTGCTCATATGCCTTCGCAAGCTATTCTTGTCTGCAGTTTCAAAGTCACACTTATCACATTTGAAGGGTTTCTCTCCTGTATGAATGCTCATATGCCTTCGTAAGCTATTCTTGTGTGCACCTTCATAATTACATATTTTGCACTTGAAGGGTTTTTCGCCTGTATGAGTGCTCATATGCCATCGCAAGCTATTCTTGTCTGCATTTTCATAATCACATATTTTGCAATTAAAGCGTTCATCTCCCGTGTGTGTTCTGATATGCATTCGTAAGTTATTCTGCTGTGTACTTTCAAAGTCAAATATATTGCATTTATATAACTTTTCCGCCACATGAGTTTCAACACTTTGATACGTGATACATTTCAATGGAGGCTCTATTATTACATGGTCTTCATTTTGACTACAGATTTCAGCTTTTATATCTAATTCTTCATGTAATGATTCCAGTTTAATGGACCAATCATTATCGTATTCAGCATCACACTTTAATTCGGACATTTCTGAAGGCAATTCCGATGTTTGCATCTCTTCCTGTTTTACTGTAACACATGTACATGTTTATAAGTGGCTTATTGAATATTACATAAGTAACTAAACTAGTTTAAGGTCATTTTAAATAGATGCCCAAATTTTCGCAGTTTATAAATTAATAACAGTTAAGAAATAATTATGTTTTACCGTACATCATTAAACTACTAATATTTTGTAAATTTGAATGGAAGTGTTTATAATATTATAAAGGGTTTACATGTGCATGGACTTACAGGCGTGCCAGTAAAAAAAATGTTCACATGTAAACCTTTATTAGTGTGCATGTATCGAAAAAGTTACTTACTTGCTTGTCAGTACAAAAAGTGTACGTTTCGTAACCCTTTACTGGTGGCATGTATCGAAAAAGTTTACAGGCTTCTAACTTTTTAGCGCACCTGTAATGAATCATGCACCATGGTGAGGCAATATTAAGAAAACCTTAACTCGTGCGAAAGTTGAACCGATGTTAAAAATGGCGCCAGTAGATCAATGCACGTGTTAATCCTCTATTATAGTTGCTACAAATTACATTCGCATGTATTGAAAAAATACCGAAACTTTGGAAGGAAACCCTCTTCTATTATCATTTAATTGCTTGTATGATTTAACTTACATTTGTTTTTGGGTGTAAAATGCAAATTTACCATTTGTTTCCAATTCACACTGAGGTAATTCTTCCTTGATTTTGGTTTGATGCCAGATATTGCATGTTGAATTTGAAAAAGTTGATAACGAACTCATACTCGTGACCTGGGGTTTGACATCTTCATTCATCATAGATAAGGTATCCATGTTAATAGGCATACGTTTTCTTGTAGTAAATAAATGTTCTTCTTGGTTATTTGCCCCTCTATGTATAATCCTAGGACGATATGTAAGTAAACAATTCAAATGTACTACAATGTAATTGTATGAAGTATATATACGAATATCACTCACCTTTATTGTAGAAAAGCGTAGATAAATGTAAAAATGTTATTAGTGTTAGTCAAGTACTCCTTTAACAACAACTTGTAATCAGTAACAATTCTAAAGCTTCTCAAAACATTTACTCAGGTTATGTTACGGCCATGCAACGTAGGGGAGAGTCTGGGTCGAGTACATGCACGTACGACTGCGCATACGCGGAATCTTGTGTTCGTTCACAATCAAAATATTCTGGTAGGTTAAGGTAACAGAACATTCATATTTTATTGCGCATACGTAAACCTTGCTTGAAAATCCGTGCTATTAAATGCTTTCAATTGAGATTGTTTATCTGTAATATTATGTCTGAATTCTACTGCCCTTGAAAAATGTTGCCTACGAGTGAAATTTACCACCCTTTTAAATGTCTTTGTAGTTGTCGTTTCGCACTCATATATGTTCTGCTGGTGATAATTATAAAATTGTGGTTTCTAAATATGATCACTGTAAAAAAATTTTCCACAGAATTATAAAAAGTATAGGCATATGCGGAAATTGCATAATATAACAAAATAGATTACCTTAACATTAAATATGAAATGTTCAATTTGTAACGATAGTTTTCGAACCTACGGGTTATTAAGGCAACATATTTTAAAAACACATAAAATAAAAATAAATGAGGAAAATAGAATATTGGCAACCATGCAAGGTAAGTAACGCATTACAGTTTTTTTATTGCTATAAAATTGTCTTCAACGGCCCCATTATTGATATACAGCCTGAGTCAAAAGATACGGGTTTTAATATATTTTTGCTATTTGCGAATATAGTTAAAAAAGATACTAATAAAAGTTGCGTGAACCGACACGTACTATAAACCGAAACATGAAAATATTATACAGGCTGTCCCATAAAAACACTATTTATAAGATTATACTTTTCTTAAATGGAATGCCCCATATTTTTTTATCTTAATGGAAACACCATTTAATTCTCAACAAAAAATCTCAATAACTTTTTTTTGTAAATGCCACAGTTTTCGAGAAAGAAAATGATAGATATTGTCATACAGCTCGTGCGCTCACGGTCGACATGCAAATGTCAGTTTTATTACACAAATTACATCCATGTTTAAAACAAATGAAGATGTCAAATTATTAACGAGATAATTAACAATTTATTTGAATAAAACCTTAAAATAAATAAATATTAACTAAAACGGTTTCAAAATGTTAATAACAAAAGCCTATTTAAATGATATTTATCTAAACAAAAGAATGAACTACGTTAAGAATTGCTCAAAATGGCGCCCTTCCTTTTCAATACACATATTCAATCGTCTATTTAATGATAACACCGCCCTTATGACAAAACCTTCGTTCATCTCTGCAATGACTGTTTGTATGCCCTGTTGCATGTTTTCAACGGTTGTTGGTTCTTTTTGGTATACTTTGCATTTGATAAATCCCCATAGAAAATAGTCCATGGGTGTCATGTCAGGTGATCTGGGCGGCCACGCTACAGGTTCTCTACGCCCAATACAACAATTTGGATACTGCTTGTTTAAATAATCTCGCACTGGTAAAGCGAAGTGTGCGGGAGCACCGTCTTGTTGCCACCATAAATTATTTCGTAGATCAGCCGGTAGATTATTAACGAAATCTTGAATATCATGTTGTAAGAGGGCTAAATAGTTCTCCCCGTTCAATCGATTATCAATGAAAATAGGTACAACCATTCTGTCCCATATGATTCCACACCATACATTTAGAGACCATCGGTGCTGGTTTCATCGTTCCCGAATCCAATGCGGATTGACGTTGCTATAATAATGCATATTATGCCTTATTACAGTTCCATCATTTCTGAATGTAGCCTCATCCGTAAACAAAACATTTTGGAAGAAAAATTGGTTTTCTTGAAGGATCCGCAAGCCCCATTCTGCAAACTGGATTCTTAATTTATCCTCTTGTAAAGATGCCGAAAGATTAATGTCTTCCTGTGCATTTTCTATTATTGTCCGATTATTCGAAGCCCATTTTGTAAGTTGGAAACCTCCACTTAGTAAAATACTATTAATTTGTGCACGTAATCTTATTGCATCTTCTATTAGATTTGCCCCTGTTAATAAATCGTCGATGTAAAAATCTTCTATAATTGACTTACTAGCTAAAGGATATTTTGATTTTGCTTGATGCGCCAATTCTTGCAAGCAACGAACCGTTAAAAACGGCGCGGACGTAGTGCCATATGTAACAGTTAATAATCTGTATGTTTGTAAAGGCTGATTTATTTCTATCCCCCAAAAAATTCGTTGATAATCCCTATCTTGTTTGTGTATAATTATTTGACGATACATCTCATTAATATCTGCGTTTATTACAAACTGTGTTAATCTAAACCTAATTAAAATAGAAAATAAATCCTGCTGTATTGTTGGACCTGTCATTAAAGTATCATTTAGACTTAATCCTCTTGGGGTTTCAGAACTCGCATCAAATACTACTCTTAGTTTTGTAGTTGTACTCGAACCTTTATAAACAGAGTGGTGTGGAAGATAGCAACTATTTGCCTTTTTAATTTCGTTCTCTGGAATTAGTTCCATGTGACCTAAAGAAATATATTCGTTCATAAATTTTGTATATTCCAACTTTAATGTTGCATTTCGCTTTAGTTTATTTTCTAATGCGTAAAATCTTTTTGCCGCAATTTCGTTAGATTCACCTAATTCAGAAATATTATCTTTAAACGGTAATTTAACTATAAACCGACCATCCCCGGTTCTTTTATGTGATTGTTGGAAGTGTGTTTCACAAGCCTGCTCTTCTAAAGGTAAGTGTCGTGGATTATCTTCCATTTCGAAAAATCTTGCTACCTGTTTTTCTAGGATTTGCAAGCTTGAAGTGGCCAAATTAGCCGAAATTACGTTGGATTTTGAATTGCCATTGGTCACGGCTCCTCCTGCTACCCAACCAAAGTGTGTTTTTTGGAAATATGGCTGCGATCGTGGTAATTGTATTTGACCTACACATATAGTAGCTGCCAAAATATTTCGGCTCCTAATAAAATATCAATTGGACCCCTTGTGTAAAAATTTGGATCTGCTAATTGAATATTGTTTAGAATAATTAGTTGCTTTAGTCCGATCGTAAAATTAGGTAACGGATCTGTAATTTTGGTTATGACTAACAATGAAATTTTCAATGAAAATTGGTTGTATCGTGATTTAATGATTGCATTAGTAGTGGCATTAACTCTACTTTCCCCTTGGCCTAAACCAGATACGATTACATTAACATCTTTGCATGTTAAACCTAATTTTAAGGCAGCGTCCTTGGTAATAAAATTCCCTTGTGCTCCTACATCTAATAGAACTCTACAAGTTTGAAATTCATTTTTGGAATTTTTAACCAGTACTAAATCTGTAGACAAAAGCACAGAATTGATTTGTGCCACACAACAATTAACCATTGGAGCTTCAACGTGTTGTTCTTGCGATTGAACACCTGAATGCAGTAAAGTATTGTGCATTGCATCGCACTCCCTACATTTACTTTCTGATTTGCATTCCACAGTTATGTGGTTGTTTCGAAAACAATTTTGGCAAAGCTTAAAACTATCTGTTTGTTTAATTCTATCTGCTATATTTAATTTAAGAAACTTAGAACATTGATAAATGTAGTGATATGATCTTTTACATAGAAAACAGTAGGGCTTATTTGTCGTTACATACGAATTCACACGCTGTGCTTGATTATTATTATATTGACCTCTTGGGTATGTGATTTTTACGTTTGGTTTAATAGTTTCATGTTTATTTAAACCTTCTACTGATTCAAAAAACGAACATCTCTTTTCTAGGAAGTCTAAAAGTTCATTTAAGCTTGGAATTTCTTCCGTTAGTCTAGCGCACCATTCGCGTTTGCTAACATAGTCTAATTTTTCGGTTAGTAATGGAACAATTAAAGCGTCCCATTGATTAGTCGGTACCTCTAACACCTCTAATGCGTCTATGTTTGCGCATATTGTATTAATAAATTGTCTAAGAATTTCCTGAGTGGGCTTGATTAAATTTGATAGTTTAATAATTGACATGATATGTTCTTGGACAAGTAGTCTTTTGTTTTTATAACGTTTTCTTAAAATCTCCCACGCGGACTTGTAATTAGCATTCGAAATTTTTAATGATTTTACAGAGTGTAGGGCATCACCTGTTAAGAATGATTTTAAATAATGTAATTTTTGGCAATCCGTCAGACTGTTATTTTGATGAATTAGTGAATCAAAAGAATCATGAAATGATATCCATTCAGTATATTTTCCCGAAAAAGTGGGTAAATTCACAATTGGCAATTGAACACTTGTTTGAGACATATTTGGATTACCCCTGATATCAGCGATTGATGTTGCAGGTTGATTAGATTGATTCAAACCCTCTATAATACTATCAATATCTGCCAAAACATCGCAGTATTGATTTTCAAAGATTTCTCTCTCCTTTGCTTGTGCTTCTAAGGCCGCTTTAGAAGAATCTAATAATTCAATTTTTTTTTGAATTTCTTCGAAATCTGTGAGGACCCCTTCTAATAGTAATTTACGTGATTTTAATTGATATGCATTACTCGAATCTTGGAATCCCTTAACAAAATTAGTTATGCGTGTCAGTTTTGCTTTAACTACTCCGCGTGTTGTTATGTATTCTGCCATTTCGGCCATTGTAAATATATTTTGTTTTGCGTAACTTACAAGAATGTGCAACCTTAATTGTTCATACACATAGGTACTTGTTAATTTTAAAATGGATGGGCAGGATACTGGATATGAAATTATGAAAAACGAATGATCCGACTCACCCTTTATTTATTGCATTGATTCCTTTCTTGCTGGCCTTGGCTTGATTTTTCGAAGGACCCTTGATTAGTGGAACTGATTTCCCGTGGTCGCCTTGATCCGGCTCGAAGGACCAAAATGGTGATGCACTTGCTTTATTAATAAAACACTTAGAGTTTAAAGTATTTATTGTTTATTGCCATCGGTCAACAAGACTTGATTAGTCTATAACTTGAGTAGGAATGGTAGAGAGTCCCCAGCCCTCAGAGGTACAAACCTCTTCTAAAACTAAAGGAGAGGGGACAACATACGCCGTTCCTGTACAATGATTAAAACCCCCCTTATTCCGTATTACTAATAAAAAAATTTCTAAGGCGTCCCGATTTAAATAATTTTTAAATTATTATAAAGTAAATTAAAAGTTGACCTTGCCGACTGCATTAATCCAAGAAAACATGGAGGTACTTCATACCTACCAACACTTTAGCATCATTTACAATGTGTAATATCATGTCTGATGTAAACAAAACCTTTTTACCTGAAATGGAATGCTTTGGGGAATTTGAAATCTTTATCTACGTGCCTTATCTATAAGCTTTAATTTTGCAGTGAGAAAAGACGTGCCTAGGTACCTGAGTTCTCACTCAGTTCATAATGTTGACAGGACGTAGCGCGCTGATTGTTACGACATTGTGACCGACGGTGGCGCCGTTGTTAGAACAGGTCCCACACTAACCCATAAAATGAATACATTGGCCAGACGTCTAGTGATTATTTTATTTTGTAACAGGTAGGTAGACTACACACATTACAGCTGCTTGTATTTCGTAGGTATCTTAGTAAGCTTTACATTGTTTAAATCAATAAAAATCAAAGTAGTTATGTACTAAGAAACTACAATCAAACTATTTATTAATAAATAAGATGCTGTCTAACATAAAGAGGACCAACGATACCACACCACACATTTACAGTAAAAATTATTTAAAAGTGTGTTTGCCAAATCCAATGTAGTGAGTATCTTGTGCATAGAAACGGCAATTGTGTCTATTTACACACCGCTTGTTACTAAATGTTTGCTTGTTAAAAAATAGAATATTTCTTAAAAACAGTGGACCAGTAGTAACTTGGTTTCTTAAAAATTAACAGATATTCAGTCGACGTTAGTATAGTTATCTTCAGTAAGGTGTTGCGCTACTGTGACTTGATAAGCATGAAGTTGGTTTGCTTCTAAAATGTTAAATACTGAACTTTGGCTAAAGCCTACAGTTCTTGCAACTGATCCTTGGCTTATATGGGGATTACCAGTTACTTATTCGATGACTGCCACTTAAGCTTCTACAGTTGTGGCATATCGTTGTCTAACCTTTGGCTTGGAAAACTGGTCATGTTGCCGCAAGTTTCTTTCCAAAGGGATTATGTGATGGAAGGGGTCTATCCCGGTATCTTTGTGCAGTATTGTGCATTGTGCATATTGTAGTACTGTTAAGTCCCCCATATTCGCCAGTGTCCCCAGTGATTGCCACCTATTCCCCAAATCAAAAGAACATCTCATTTTTTTGACGATGAAGAGGTGATGGCTGCTGTGAATGAGTGGTTTGCAGTGCAGAACAAAGAGTTTTTTCTAAAGGCAATCAAGCTCTGCATCATCGTTATACTGTGTGTTAACCTTCTAGGAAGTTGTGTTGAGAAATAAAGTTGCTTTAAATGTCCAAGTCATTTGTTTCTATGCCAGGGACAATAAATGATGAACCACCCTCGTATATCTTCCTGTTCTTCTTATAACTTCTGAAATAGGCCAACAGCCGGTTCTTCATCATACTATTGGACGGCGCTACATCGTCTTTTGGTGACCGTATAAGTGCGCTGTATTCTTCTGTGTGATAACTCAATCACTATGGGTGTCCCATAAGTTGAGATAAAACGGCTCGTAGCGTTGTTTAGCACTGCATACTAAATATAAAACATCTAAAGTATTTATTTTACATTTGCACAAGTTCAAATTGCAGATTTTTGATCCTACTATTTTGTAATAACACAAGATGTAAATATGGCATCAAGGCAAATATAAGTAAGGCTGACAGTAATTTCTAATTAATTTGACACTGCTGTGCCGAATTTTGCAATTGTCAAACATTTTTCTGCCCTTTTTGTAAATTCCGTTTCACTTGAATTAATGGAATACACATTAGCTAACTACACTGACATCATTTGGATTCTTGGAGAGGTTGTGGTAATTGTAATGTAGCGGGAAGACTATATACTGAACGCTATCCAAATAGAAGACATCCAAACCACACAGTCATTAAACGAACTAACCAATTACTATGAGAGAGAAGAAATGTTGGTCTAGAACAGGGATGCAGAGACTTGTTTAGACCAAGGGCCACATACATTCACTGTGACTTATGGGAGGGCCGCCAAAAATAAACATGAAAGTTATCTAAATATCATATGTTATTTATTATGTTTACGTTTGTCATGATATATTGTTACAAAGAATAAAAAGTAAATAAAGAATTTAATTTGATGCATAACATTGCATTGATTTAACAATTGTTTTAATAGTTGGTTCGATTTTTGTAGTAACCAAGCGCAAAAACTGATTATTAATTTTCGACAGTCAAGTGGTTCCTGTTTTTCGATTTGTTAATATTCACTACCTACTGAAAGAGTTTGTTCACAGATATGTGTTGACCCAAAGAAGCTTGCGCGTTTTAATGCATTATCTAGCAACGATTTATAATTGTTTTTATCAACACAATGATAGAAATTTAATAAATTGCCTTCATTAAATTTATTTCGCAGGTTCTCATCGTTTTGCATATCGATGAGTTCAAGCTGTAGTGATTCGGGTGCATTTTCGAGCAAAATGGCAAAAGGGTTGCCAGATAAATCTAGCAACGGTTTTACTTTTTGAAAATCAAAAAAACAATCCTTGAAGGCTGCTATCAAATTATCAATCTTTTCAGCGTATATATTCTTGAAGTTGGCATTGAACTTTTCAGAAACTTTCTTGTAATTGGGAAAATGGACGTAATTCCTCGACTACAGTTGGGTTTGAAATAGCTTTAACTTGCATTGGAAAGGTACAATGTGGGCGTAAAGTTGAGTAATCAATTGATCTTTGCCATGAAGTCGCGTATTTAGCGCGTATAAATGATTAGTAATCTCAACCAGAAAAGCTAAGTCACATAAGCAATCCGGATTTTTTATATCAGGGACGGTTTTGTTTTTTTTCAGTCATGAAAATTTCAATTTCATTAATTAAATTTAGAAACCGTTTCAATGTTGGACCGCGACGTAGCCACCTCACTTCTGTGTCAAAAATTAAGTCACCGTATTCGCTTTCAATGTCTTCAAGAAACTTTTTGAACTGTCGGTGATTAAGGCCACGGGATTTTACAAAATTAATTGTTGAAACCACAACTTTCATAACATGTTCAAATCCTAGTTGCACAAGCTCTCCTGGTGGATTATACCTAAAGTGAAATTGTGAAAATCATCGCCGTGCCTTCCTAAATGATATTTCAGTGTTACCAATCCAGAATTAATTACTATATCATGGAAGGAGCTCCGTCAGTCGTAATACCTGATAATTTTGTCAGATCTATCAATTTTGAAACACTGTCCCAAAAGCCCAGTGAACATGTCACTACCCTTCGTTTGATCTGACAATAAACTCATTCCAATCAGCTCCTCACTCACTTCAAACTCTTCCGTTACTCCACATGCAAATATTAACTGGGCTGTGGAACTGATGTCAGTTGATTCATCAATAGCCAATGAAAAGTAGGCAAATTTCTTTGAATAAGTCGTTAATTGGTCCTTTATATTTGCCAACATTGTAGTCATTCGTCTTTGCATAGTCATCTGGTTTAACAATTTTCTGAAAATTTTGGCAGGTTCCGGACAAATGTTTTTAGCAGGTATCTCAAAACAATCTTTAACAAAATCTCTGTCTGTAAATTCTCGTTTCAAAGATGAAATTTTTTGTTTACATAGTTCTTCGGGTAGTTCTGTAAATGCAGACTTTCATAGTGTCTTCTTACATTGTATTCTTTTGGGACGGCTACAGCACTTTTGCAAATCAAGCAGACGATATTATTAAACGACTGCACAAAAAAATATTGTTAACGGTCGTCTGTGGCCCACGTGCGGCACCTAAAGCTGTCGTCTTTTTGAAATTGAAGATGAAGTGGGCATGTAATACGCTGTGATAGCGATAAATCTACTCGTGCCCCATAGCTACTTCGTTGTATGCATGTGCAGTTTTTAAAAATTACCTATCGTTTGACTTGTTAAAGTTAAAATCACACATGGTGATGTCAACAACTCATTGGAGCGCCGCACGCGGTCTGTGTATCACTGGTCTAGAAGAAGGTGGTAGTGGTCGTTAATTTATGGTAAGACAGCCAAATATAGAAGAAAATATGTTAGATTTAACTGGATGGAAGCTTACGAGAAGCACGCGTAGTATTTCTCAGATTGTAGACATACCAAAGCAAACAGAATATTACATGACAATAGCCTATATATATATATCCTTTTCGAAAAACGAAAGTGCAATACTTATCACAGGATTATAATGCACACTGTGAATGGCTGTTAAATCACCATTAGGAATATACGAATTTTACTGACAATATTTATGAGACAGATGAGGTAATATTTACGCAGGATGGGATTTACAATACTTGGATGTAATAATCATGTGTGGGCAGATGAGAAACCTTATACAGCTCATGTTCGAAATTATTAATATCGATATGGTGTTAATGTTTGGGCCGGTACGGTAAATAATTATCTAATTGGTTCTTTTATTCTGCCAAATCGTCTTAATGCTACAAACTTCCTACATTTTCTAAATGAAAATTTTCAAATACTATTGGTAAATATTCCATTAATAATTAGACAAAGTATGTGGTGCCAACAAGTAGGTACTCCAGTCCATTATGGCATCATGGGTCGAAATTGGCTTCAAAATTATTTTCCAGATCGGTGGATTGGTCGTGAGGGTGCTATAACTGGGCCGCCAAGGTCACCGTATCTAACACCTTCAGGATTTTATTTATGGAGTTATCTGAACGAGTTGGTATATCTCACACCAGTGAACAATGTGGACGATGTAACAAATCGTATTCACCAACTGGCGGCAAATTTTGAGGGAATCTATACTATTTTAAAATATGGCTTTTTTAACAATTTATTAGTTGAACGGGTATTTCTTCAAAAGTAAAACATGTATACAACTGCAGTTTAATTATTTATACATATTCTCAATACGCCCTTAATTTGCTTATCTTTTAAATACGGTTAACACACTTGATGTGAGTACAAGAAATGTATTAACTCTCCCAATTAAATTTTCTTTCTCCCTTACCTGAAACTAATGGTAACTTAAAAGCTCCAAATTTAAGGATATACAGTAATTTTAATAGGCTGTATAATTCAGTAGATGTATACTTTACTGATTTACTTTGGGAAGAACTCCGCCAGCAGCACTGCTGGGCGGATTGAGCAGTTCAGTGGTGCTGTTACCGGTCCCAAGCCCGGATAAAGGAGGAGGGACATCTACAAACCGGGCTAGCAACCTACTTGTAGATGGGATACAATAATGCTAAAAGAACCACACTAAGCCTCGGAAACAGGACGGACCAAGCGATGACAACTAGGCAAACAAAAAGGAAAAGCAAATGGAATACGAAAAAACGAATGAAGAAGAATAAAGAACTAGTACGGATTGGCGCATGGAACATACAATCATGGAAAAGTAAAAATCACGAAGTGTTAATGGAAATCAACTCTAAGAAAATAGACATATGCACTATATCAGAAACAAAGAAAAACGGTAAAGGAACGCTGCAAATTGACAATTACATATTCATACACAGCGGCATAAATAAGAATGAAAGGGCAAAAGCAGGTGTTGGGATCCTACTACATAAAAAATATCAACAATATATCTGTGATACCAACTACTACAACGACCAACTACTACAACGAAAGATTTTTAAAACTGAAGATGAAATTAACAGATAGGCACATTCATATTAGAAGTGTATATGCTCCAGATATAAATAAATATAGAGAACAACGAAGACAATTCTACGAAGAATTACAAGATATTTTAGATTCCATATCCGATAACGATTATATTGTCATAGCAGGCGACTTGAATGCGCGAATAGGCAATGACTCAATACCAGGAGTAAAACAACGGTTCCATGAACAAGAACGCAATGATAACGGAGACCTACTAGCTGAATTCTGCGCGCAAAACTCCCTAAGAATTAACAATACATTTTTCAAACATGACCGGAAATACAAGTATACATTTGAAAATACACAGGGACAGAAGTCGATGATCGACTATATAATAACGAACAAAACATTTAACACCACAGAAATAATAGACACTCAAACTCTCAATTCAGCGAACATAGGATCAGACCATAGACTCTTATTAGCGAAAATGAGACTGAAATACAATATTAAAAGAAAATTGACACCTGAATTCCTCGAGAAACTAAATATTGAATCCCTACAAAATGAATCCACCAGACAACTATATAGAAATAGGCTTGAAGAAAAGATCAAAAGCTATCCAATACAGGAGGAAGATAGTGTGGAAGAAGCATGGGAGAAAATAAAAGGGAACATCCTGAAAGCAGCAGGAGAAGCAATACGGTCCAGAAAGATAAATGCAAATAAATCATACAATTACAAAACGCCATGGTATACTCCTGAAATCAAAGAAATAACGAATAACAAAAGACGAGTCTATTTACGTTACAAATCTTTAGGAACACCAGAAACTTGGCAAGCATATGTAAGAATACGCAACGAAACAAACATACAAGTACGCCGCCTGAAAGAATCATACTGGGAGCACTTTACAAAAGAAATGGAGACTGACATGTATGGGTCACAAAAGAAAATATGGAAGATGCTGCGAAACAGAGAAATGGAAATCAATGAAAAAGTAAAAATAAACAAAATAAGTATAAATCGCTGGAGCGAGTATTTCAAAAACTTATATAATGGGCAAAGCATCCAAGACCTGAACCAGATACATATAGAAGAAGACGAACACATAATAGAAGTTGGAAGAGAAGACGTCGTAAACGCAATAAAAACCCTCAAAAATAAGCAAGCACCAGGCCCAGATAATATCACAAACGAATTACTAAAAAACGGAGGTGAACAACTGGCAAACGAGTTAGTGAAATTGTTCAACAATATCCTTCCATTACGGAAACTAAAAAGAAAGGTATTGGAGAAACGTTAATAGAAGGACATGGAATATTGTATAGTGGAGTTGAAATGGAAGATAGAGCGGAAGCGGGCGTAGGATGTATACTAAGTCCAAATTATATGGGAAAACTAGAGGATTGGAAAGCGGTAAATAAAAGAATGATGAAAGTCAAGATTCGTAGAAATGAGAAGGAAAGTATAGATAGAGATAATAGTGGCATATGGACCAGGAGAAAACAATTTAGCGGTAGAGAAAGAAAAATTCTGGAATGACTTACAAAATGTATATGATGAATGCAGTAACAATACTATTATCACTGGGGACTTCAATGCAAGAATAGGCAATGATACAAAACGAAAACAAGGAGTAATGGGGAGACATGGGGAGGAGACGATTAATAGAAATGGGGTAAAATTAATCGAATTTTGTATTCAAAATGAGTTGGTAATACTGAATTCCTTCTATGAGCACAAAGACTGCCACAAATACACCAGGGAAGAGCCAGGAAGAAAAGAAATAGTCAATTATTGACTATATAATTACCGAAAAAACAAATAGGAGTACAATACAAAATGTTAGAGTTTATAGAAGTGCGGAAATATCAAGTGATCACTACCTACTAGCAACTACAATCAAAGATGATAACGTGAAGCTAAGAGATAAAACTACAACAGAAAATAGTAAGAAGGAAACAAAAAGTATTAAGACATATAAGTTGCAGAGCATACATAAGGCGGGAACCAACGCATGCGGTGTAACGATAAATGGGGGATCCAGGAAAAGAACAAGCTGGTGGAGCGTAGAAATAAGAGATGCCATAAATGAAAAAAGTTAGCATGGAAAGATCACTTGGAAAAGAACACCACAGAAAGTTGTGAGAAGTATAAAATTACAAGGAGGGCAGTAAAGGAAAAGGTTAAAAGTGCTAAGGCCAAGGAATGGGAGGAATTTGGGGAAAAAATGGAAAAAGACAGCAGAAGCAATCAAAAACTGCTGTACAGAGTGCTAAAAAGTATGAAAAATATAAACAAAAAACCTAGTACTAAGATGACGGTGTATAAAACAGTATACTTACCAACGCTGTTATATGGCAGCGAGACATGGGTACTGACTGAAAAGCTGCATAAGAAAATACAAGTGGCAGAGATGAAGTATCTGAGAAGGGCTGCAAACGTGACAATTATGGATAAAATAAGAAACAATGCAATTAGGAATGGACTGGAAGTTGAAAGTGCTAGGAAATATGTAGAAATAAGTCAACTGCGATGGTGAGGCACCTAAAACGAATGGATGAAAATAGGCAAGTAAGCAAGGTATGGGGAGCCAAGAAAACTGTACGGAGAAGGAGAGGCAGGCCGCGCAATACATGGGATAATGAAGACGGAAAACTAATAAATAACAGAGGGGTAACATGGAAGCAAGTCGAGACTTTAGCAAGAGACAGGAATAAATGGAGAAAAATGGTGAAGGAAGATAAATGGATAGTGTAAAATTTAAGGAATAATTTAAACCTCTACACTTAACAGTAGATGAGGGGTGGATTATATATATATATATATATATAAAAAGAGATACGAGATATTCAGTGTAAATGTAATTAAATTATAAGAGGTTATAGTAACGAAAGTATAACATACCAATGACTATTCGATTTACATTCAATCCCTGCAGTTTGAGCTTCTGATGGGCACCGGATCCAGCTTAACCCATTACTGACAGTATCTGTCACCATAATGGACCATATTCTTCTCGTTGGATGTCCAACGCTAGTACCACCGACAGCTGATAAATGCTTAACCTAAAAAATAAAAAATGAGTTAGCAGCTCTTGTCACATCCTAATATTCAATTAAAACGTAATAGCATAAAATAAACACTTTGTACCAAAGCGTTGGCTTGTTGCCAACGGGTTTCACAGAGACAGCGCCATCACTGGTACTAAGAATATCATTTTTGGTTTGCCTAATAAGTCTGTACTTATTTCCATTAGAATACTTGCTGTACATCTACAATTCATCGATTGAAAAACGGTAAGCCTTAGCCAAAAATGAAAAAATATAAACTTACCTTAATAATTACATAATATGAAAACTTGCGAATACTAACTGAAAATTGAAATGCCACTTCTCGGAAGGAACGATTACAGAATAGCCATACTTTGATCCCCGACAGATACTGCGCATGCCTTACGGCGCAAAAAATAATTCATGTTTTGCAACGGTCCACGTTTATTACTTATCCGGATGTTAAGTTTTCGAAGAAAAACCCCTAATACCCACTAAATAAGAATAATAGAATGTTTTAATACAATTACTTATCCCTTTCATAATACTTTAAGTATATTCGGTTCTGCTGGAAATTTTAGAGACAAGTACGTAAGTGTACCTATGACTAATCTAAAATGAT
>JABXWE010017205.1:0-19297 GCA_014611495.1 Limonius californicus
AATACAATCGACTGCTGAACAATTTCAAACTGCAGATTTTTAATCCTAAGGTTTTAATGAAAATACGAGATATATGTATGGCATCGAGGCAAATTTAAGCAAAACTGATAGTAATTTCTATTTAATTAGACACTGTTCTTCTCAATCTTACAGTTGTCAAACACATTTTTCTGTTCTTTTTTGTAAATTCTATTTCACTTAAATTAATGGAATACACCGCTACTGAGATGTTGGCGATACTTAAAATGCAGGGGCAAGGCTATATGTTAAACGCTATCTAAATAGAAGACATCCAAACCATACAGTTATTAAACGAATTGACCAACGACTACGAGAGAGAGGAATTGGTGATATAAAAAGAGGTGGTGGTGGTCGTTCATTTATGGTAGGTCAGCCCAATATTGAAGAAAATGTGTTAGATTTAATGGGAGACTGCGAGAACCCTACGTAATATTTCTCGAATTGTAGACATAGCAAAGTCGACAGTAAACAGAATATTACACATCTTATTGGCAATATTTTGTGAACAGATAAGGCGACATTAACGCAGGTAACAGTACTCAGAATAATCATGTGTGGGCAGATGAGAACTCTCATGCAACACATGCTCGAATTATTCAACATCGATACAGTATTAATGTATAGGCAAGTATGGTAAATAATTATTTAATTGATCCTTTTATTTTGCCAAATCGTCTTAATGCTGAAAATTTCCTACATTTTCTAAATGAAGATTTGTGGCACCAACAAGATGGTGCTCCAGCGGTTATGGAATTATGGTTCAAGATCAGCTTCAAAATCATTTTCTAGATCAGTGGGCTGCTATAGCTTGGCCGCCAAGGTCAGTTGGTCTAACGCCCTTGGATTTTTACTGATAGGATGATCTGAAGGATTTGGTATATCTCACACCAGTGAACAATGTGGACGATGTAACAAAGTCGTATCAACCAGGTGGCTGCAACTTTAAACGAACACATACTCCAACGAGTACAAAGTTGAATTACAGTGAGATGTGCAAAATGCCTTAATTTTGGTAGTCGTAGTTTTACATAAAAGTTTTAATTTATTCGTTATTTTTATTCTTTTTTTTTTCATAAGTAACTAGTAGTAGTAGGTACTAAAACGAATTGATAGATACTTTATTCTGATGTGGATTAGGCCTATTCGGGATACTACATATACAAAAATCGCCGGTAAATGTACCTCAGGTTGTGTGGATATGAGGTTTTTAATAGTCGTCAAAAGCGTCAACTGACCTAGATAATAATAGTTATGTAATAACCATTTTTTAACAGTTTTCAGTAGTAACTGTAGGAAAATAGATATATTTAGTCTGCACTGTTGAGCAGCGGCGCTACGAGGCATGTTATCGTGGGCTATGGCACACCCTGTATAGGTTTCCTAGAAAGCTTTTTTATAACTTTTCCTAAATGTGGTTACTGTATTAAATCTAAACTTTATTTACTATTTTCAGTACTAGTGTGAAACTACTAGCAAGGTTTGCAGTCACGTGCTTAACTGAAGTTTTACAACTTTCCTTATACTGCATATTGACAGATTGGCTTAGCACAGAGGTAGGTTATTATAATAAGTTACTGTAATTTATTTAGACGAGCCATTATTTAGAGGGCGTTTTATTTCGCAGTTAGATTTTAAAGTACAAATTTTCCAGTATCGGCAGAAGCACAGAGGTAAAATATGGTTTAAATATAATTACTATAAAAATACTTATATTGGAAAACATAGTATGGTCGCCGAATGCAAAGATGCAATTACGGAAAGTAAACTAAGAATTACATAAAATAGTAATATTTATATAAATTTAACGCTGGAATTGTAGTAGCTACGTATTAGAGTATCAAACTCCAACACGTGTGTATGTTTTGTTATTAAAAACATTTATTAAAGCAATAGGAAACATTCTAAGTTATTGAAATCATTTATGTATGTGTAAAGTGCGATATAATTACATTTTAAAACGAGTTGTTAGATTGGCACATGTTCTGTACAAAAGGGAAATCGATTACATTATTTGAAGTCAATAATGCGCAGATATATTAATTGCACGCGTTTGGCTCTATTAATTAACTACAATTAAAATTTAGCAATACACCACACTTAAAACGCATACAGGTTCGCACTAGAGCAGTGGTTCCCATTTTTTTAAAAGCGCGCCCCCTTCTGACCAAAATTTTCTCGCATCCCCTTCTTGTAGTACTCTACTTCATTCCGAATCAGCGGCTAAACGGCCGACTATTGTCATGTATTACCAAAGTGGCGCTATTTATTTATTTGCCCTCGGTGTCTCCGGAAATTTCCACCATGTTCGAAGCTGCTAGATGGCACTGGAATAATCTGGAATTCGTTTTACTTTATATAAGCAGCGGACCACGATATGATTAGACATAATTTTAAAATTGCGTGCTGTACTGCTGACTGCGTAGTGAGTGCAATAAACTGATAACAAATATTTAGCGTTGACTACAAGATGTACTCGTTTTGTTAAAGGTGGATACATTTTTAAAACGGCCATTAAAACCTTCAGCATCTGGCAGTGACAAGAATACTACTAAAAAAAGATTGTACAGCAATGAATATCTCAAATATAGTGTTACCGATATTTCCCATAAACCTAGTGCGTACTTTGTCAAGAAGTGTTGTCAAAAGAAAGTATGAAGCTATCGAAGCTATTTCGACATTTAAATACCAAAGATCCAAACAAGAAACTAAAGTCTGTGGAATTCTTTGAAAGAATGCTAAACTCCATCCACTAGAAGCAAGCAACTGTTACTAATACTACCCAAACAAGATGGACGAATCCACGGATATTTCTAACCGCGCCCAATTAATAGGATTTTTAAGATACGAGGTGTGTTCAATTGAAACTCATCTTTGATTCATAACAAATTTATTCAACAATTTTTTTAGCACATTGTTAGGCGATAATTGTAATTAGACTAAGTCAATCTAACAATTTGTCTCTAATAATAATTGTTTCACAGTGTTATGGATAAGCTCCCAGTGGAGCATTCCATGGATGTTGTGTTGCACTTCACTAACGTGTTTACTCTGCTTTTTGTTTTTTTAGCACTTTTCACTTAAAGTGAACTGTTGTTAACTGTTGTCGAGAAGTTGTAGTATTTCAACGTTTTGGTGCTGGTGGAGCCTTTCTTCGTGTTTCCTCGCAATTTGCTGGATTTCTTCAGCAACTGGAGCAATCTTTAGATCCTTGTGGATGTCGTCATTCCGGATATACCACGGGGCATTGACAATGCCTCGTAGTGCTTTGATCTGGAACCTTTGTATCATTAGTACTTTGCTTTTCTTGGTGCATCCCCCATAGTTGCACCCTGTATGTTCAGACTGGTTTTAGCACTTGTTTATACCTGTAGTAAATAACAGCTTATTATGTAATGATTGTTCAGAATACCAATGCATTTCTTTCTGGGAAGCGCCAGTACTGGTCAAACAGTATTCAGAGTTAAGGAACGATCCGCGCGGTGCCTACTTGTATGGGTGACCCTCATACGCAATTTTAAATTTTTAAATACATTTTTCTAAATTTCAGGTTAAGTTCTTCTCTTTTCCTTTTGATGTGCTCTTTCCATCTCAATTTTGTGTCAAGAGTCATACCTAGGTATTTTGCATTATTTCCGTGGGGTAACGTTTTCTGGTTAATCACGATAAATAGATGGTTAATTTTGCTGTTGGTGTAGTTAACATGCACTGATTTTGCTTCGTTAAGTTTTATTCGCCACTTCTTGGTCCAGTTATTGACTTTGTCTGTGGCAGTCTACAATTTGGTTGTCGCTTCTTCTATGCTGTCACCTACCGCTATGATAGCAGTGTCATCAGCAAAGGTTGCGATGGTCGTTTCTTCCGCATCTGGTATGTCGCTCGAGTAGATTTCGGTAGTTGGCTGTGTTGTTCAGGTAAGCTTGTATCTATGTTATATTTCAATCCATCGTGCCAGACTATCGAAAGCTTGCGCAACGTCCAGAAATATTATTGAGCAAATTTTTTTGTCTTCTAGTGTCCTTTCGGTTATGGTTGTAATCCTGTGGACCTGGTCAATCGTGGAGTATTTATTACTAAATCCAAAATGGTAATTTGGGATCAGTTTCTTTTCTTCAATAATCGGCTTGAGTCGCTTCAAGTAATTTCTCAAATAATTTCGATATCGTTGACCGTAAGGAGATTGGCCGGTAGGATGTTTCCTCATTCCGTGGTTTGCCAGGTTTCGGAATCATTATCACCTTTGCTACCTTCCATTGCGCAGGGACATATCGTAGTCTAAATGCTGCATTGATTAGGTACGTTAGTATAGCAATTCCTTTTCTTGGAGTTTTTTCAAGATTTGGCCTGTTAGAAGACAAATCCTGGTACCTTTTTAGAACTCATATTTTCAGTTATCTCGTTAGAAACTTCTACTGGTGTAACAAAAGTAATTAGGGTTTCATCTCACTATTAGTTGCTGGTATGTTTTTTTCGGCAGTTTGTTGGAAGTATGGCTGGAAAGTATTAGCCAAATACTCCACAAATAGTTCTGCCTTTTATTCTTTATCTCTAGTCCAATTGCTGTCTTCTTTTCTAATAGGTGTCGCTTGTGTTTTAGGCCTTGTTAGGCTTTTCGTAGCTCTCCATAGCGAATCTTTATCATCAGATAATTCTCTGTGGAAGTTATTAAATGTTTCATTTTTATTTTCCAGGATTTCCTTCTTAAGCTGTTGGTTCAATGTATTTAGCCTTCTTTCGTCCTCTGGGGTTCCTGAGTGCCGCCATCGTTTTCTGGCTCTTCTTTTCTCGACTATCATATCTATTATTTTTTTCGGACAGTTTATACCGCTTTCTGTTTTCTTTAGTGTAGGAGTGTTATTCCACGTTGCTTGCTGCAAATCAACAAAGAGTTGCTCCACTTCATTGTCAAGTTGGTCTGTGATCTTTGGTAGTGTGTTTAATTTGATTCTTTGTTCAAGCTCTTTACTAAATCCTTCCCAATCTGCCCGTTTGTTGGCTAGTGATAGCGAATGTTCTTTGATAATAATAGTGTCGCTTATCATTAGGATGACAAGAGAATGATCTGATGATAAGTCATGACTATCCGCTATGCTGCTATAATTGGGTGACATGTCCTTCGGTGCAAAGAAGTCTATTAGGTCAGGGATCTTGTTATTATCTGCAGGCCAGTGCGTCGGTTTACCCGTAGATTGGCACTCGCATTTGGTTTGTCTGATCCCTTCATATAGATGCTTTCCTTTAGTAGTGATAATCCTCGATCCCCAGTGTCCCCAGGTGTGGTTGCCGTTGAAATCTTCTCCAATCATAAAGTGATTTTTTAGCATTTGGAAAAGCATGAGATAATAGTTATTTTCCAGTGCATACGTTGGTGGGCGGTATATTGCGGGCACCATGAAGTTTTTAGTTTTTGTGAAAACTTTCACAGCTGTTGTTTGTATCGCATGAGTTCCATAATTGGTTTCCTTAAAGTGTTTAATATTTTCTTTAATTATTACCGCTGATCCTCCTATTGCAGCATTATCAGGGTGAATTGTGTGGTATAATTTGTAACCTTTCATTTTTAGGTAGTTTTCTTTAGTAAAGTGGGTTTCTGAAGCCAGACATACATCTATTTTGTATTCCCAGAGGAATATTTCTAATTCATGGGCATGCTGGAGCATTCCGTTTGCATTCGACGCTAGTATTCTAATAGACGAAGCCATTTTCTTTCTTGTTTTTGGCCGCTGCCTTATTGCTGCTTTCTAGCATTGTAACTCTATTTATATAGAATAGATGCACAAGCGGCAACGTTAGAGAAAACTTCTCGGAATTTTTCTGCATTGCCAAATGCTGGAGCAGTACCTCAACAAAGCACAGCAGAGAACTTCTATACTCAGAAGATAAAGAACAAATCGCAACAAGGTATAAAAACAGAAATAAACTTGGACGCAATTAACAAAACACTGCAAGCAGTACTTGGAAAACTTGATAAGCAAGAGAACTCCATCAGTAGTTGTTCTTTGATTGTTTCTATTTCTTTCTTGTAATGTTTTATCTCTTCGCTCTTAAAGTTCTTTAGCGATTATACATTCTCGGTAGTTTGCCAGATGTACTGCGCCGCAGTTAGCACACTTTTCCTTTTCAAGTTTTGTTGTTGTGCAATTTGTAGTAAGATGTTTTCCTGCACATTCCACGCATCTTGGTTCTCTATTACAATATGTATGCGCGTGCCCGAATGCCTGACATTTTTTACATTGCGGGATGAGGGCTGTTTTCTTGCGCATAGGTTCAATTTTTAATATCATTCCTGCGATTTGTTTGATTTCAAATATTTTCTTGCTGTCTTCTGATTTGTCAAAGGATAATAACGGTAAAGGTTTCTTAGCGACAATTTTGTCTTGTTTCTCTTTTTCATAATGTTCCTAACTTGCGTTACCTTAAAACCTTTTCTAGTCAGATCTTCTACAATCATTGATGGCGGGCATGTTGGTTGCAATCCCCTAGCCATGACTTTCAAAGGTCTGTCTTGTTTACTTTCATATGTGAAGTATTCTACTTGTTCTTCGCGTAGAACAGCGATGAGATGTCGATAATGGTCTTCATCCGGTACATTTACTTTAAATATACCATTATTCATGGCCGTTACTTTGTGCCTTACATCAGCTTTCCGCATGAGGTTATGTACTTGTTCGTAATTTTCTATATTTACCAAATTTATTGCTCGTGGTACAGGAGGTTTCTTCTCATCCAGTTTCTTTTCAAATTGTTGAAGGTTGTTGTTGTGGGGAAGTCTTCGGTGCGGTACTTGCTTCCCGTTTTTTATTTTTCCTAGTTTTCTGGCCTATCCACTCTGTTTCTCTCGCCAATTCCTCTTCGTCGGTGCTGTATTCAACTTTCTTCTGTATAATCCCGCTTTCTTCGGGCTTCGCCACTGAATTTTCGAGGCTTTGAACCCTGAGAATTAATTGATTAATATTATCTTGTTGGCTATTAATGGTAGCGAGAGCTTGTTGCCATGCATTCCATATCTGAATTTCATTTTGTATTTTTAGTTGATTTTCTTGGAGGAGGCTTTGGTTTTGCTGAGCCAAGAGCGCTACCGTTGAAGTTGGAGGTATATGAACCGTGGTGAAATTATTCAATATGCTGTTTACGCATTTTAGCGCACCTGCAAACTGAATAGGGGTTATCTTTTACCTAGCGGAGCACAATTACATTCTCAGGCGATTGCACTTTTTGGCTGACCTATCACAACTAGGGTCTCGCACGTACACAATCTCGCATTGCATCACACTACAGCGAGCGGTGTCCAACACGTCTTTACTCTTCGAAAGCAACAATGCAATAATTTAATTACAAATAATTACCGTCACAGTTAAGGCATCTATCCCATAGCACCCATCTAGCTCACAGAACTCTTGTGGCTGCTGATTTAAGAAGTCTTCCGCAGCTATTTGTACTTCTGCGTCAGACTCAAAATGCCGACAATTTAACGCCCTTTTCAGCGGTCCAAAAATATGAAAATTGCAAGCCGATAGATCCGTGCTATAAGGTGGATGCTCTAAAACCCTCCATTTCCATCGTTGAAGTTTTTCTTTTACCACATTAGCAACATGAGACCTAGCATTGTGGTGCAGCAAAATGGCCCCACGCGTAAGTTTTCCTGGACCTTTCCGTCTAGTTGCTTGATGAAGCTTGTTCAAAGTTTCATTGTACAGATTTGCAGTGACATTTACTCCAGGTGCCTTAAACTCTATCAACAAGGGCTCTTCATGGTCGAAAAAGAATGTTAACATCACCTTGCCTGCAGAAGGTTGTGCTTTAAACTTCTTCGGTGGTGGTGAACTTGAGTGTTTCCACTGCATCGACGATAACTTCCTGGATGTCTCGTGGTAATCGCACCAAGTTTCATCACCAGCAACTATTAACAGAAGAAAGTCATCACCATTTTGCTTGTAGTCACAGAGGTGTTGCAGAGATAAGCCCATTCGCAAGCATTTCTGTTCATTAGACAAGAGACGAGGAATCCATTGCGCACAAACTTTGCTGTAACCCGGATTATGAACAATAATATGGACAGATACTACACTCGCACAAGCAATTTCTGAATTTTCTCTAATTCAAATTCGACGATTTTCTCTAATAAGGCCTTCCACACATGCCATATTATTTTCTGTTAATGCAGTACACCGTGCACCTGGCCCCGTCTCATCCATAGTCCTCTCTTCTCCATTCTTAATCATTCACACGCCAGAACTTATTAATGTGTTGCTTGCAGATACTACTATCATTAACAAAAATCATTTAAATTATTGTTTTGTTTTCAAGGATAAGTTGATCAAAGATGGGTTTCAGTTGAACAAGCCTCGTACGATTCTAGACATAGTAATACAGAAAATACTTTGTTTTGAACTCCATTAGAGGCCAGTACCGCCGTAAAATGTTTATTGGATACTTTCATGCAAAGTAATAATTACGGTATTGACTGGGGAAAATGCGTTATTATATGCACCGATGGCACCAAGGCTATGACAGGACATGGATCTGTTCTTATTGTCAGACTAAAACAGATAGTACCGAATGTTACACTGTTTTTTTACCTCGAGCAGTTCTTGCATCAAAATATTTATCTACCTTCTGAGATGGATTGTGTTTTTAAAAATGTCATTAAAGTGGTAAATTTCATTAAGGGAAAATTATTGCAGACTCGCAGTGTTGTGAAATTGTAAGTGAATTGTACACTGGTTGCTCTCGTCGACATGTTTATTCAACACACAAGACAAGAATACATTGGAGCCTGCGCGGAGCGCTACATGCTAACACACATTAAACAGAGTATGCGCGAACGCGCCAAATTAAAATATCCAACATACCCCCCGCCTTGGAAGGGTACCTTTCAATATAATACTAATTATATTATTACATTATGAACAGGTAAGTAATTAATTGTTATTGTCAATGTTCGTGTCTACTGGAAGGGGGCAAACTTTAGTCACAGGGCGTTTGCAGCTTCCAGTGGCTGTCTGGATGGTGATGACTCGGATGACTCCATCGGACCCAGGGTGAACTGCAGCGACTCGGCCCAACTTCCACTGGTATGGTGGTAGATTGTCGTCCTTCAGCAGTACTAACGTCCCGAGTTTGATGGCCTCAGGATTGTTGCGCCATTTTCCTCGTTGCTGTAGGCTGGTCAGATATTCCTTAGCCCAACGTTGCCAAAAGTGTTGTTGCAACTGCTGTATATGTTGTAGATTTTGCAATCGATTTGGGTTAACGCATGTCACGTCTGGCTCAGGAATTGTCGTCAATGGTCGTCCCAATAAAAAATGCGCTGGGGTTAGGGGCTGAAAGTCATTTGGATCTGTGGACATGGAGGATAGAGGACGAGAGTTGAGGATTCCTTCTATTCCTGTCAAAACAGTCATGAATTGTTCTAACGTTAGAGAACTATTCCCTAATACCCGTTTCAAATGAAATTTTGTGCTTTTAACGGCTGCCTCCCAAATTCCACCGAAGTTCGGAGCGTGTGGAGGTATAAAATTCCAGTTGATATCGTCGTTTGCAAGTTCGTTGGTTAACACGTCAAAATTATTTTTTAGAAATTTCCTTAATTCGCTTAATTCGTTGTGTGCTCCGACATACATAGTGCCGTTATCTGAGTACAGATTTGAAGGCTTGCCTCGTCGCGCAATGAATCGTTTAAGCGTTGCTAAAAACGAGTCTTTAGTTAAGTCGGTAACAATTTCTAAATGTACAGCTTTTGTAACTAAGCAGATAAAAATACAAGTATAGCATTTGAATGGTTTTACACCACGACCACGTTTCTCTCTGACAAGAAATGGACCTGCGTAATCAGTTCCAGTGTTAAGAAATGGAAATGATGGCTGCGTTCGATAAGCCGGTAAATTGCCCATTAATGGAGAGATTGTTTTGGGGTTGACTCGAAAACATCGAATGCAATCGTGTACGGTTTTTCTTGCTAGATTTCTTCCATTTAAAACCCAAAATTTAGCTCTAGTAGCTGCTAGCAATAATTGTGGACCACAGTGGTAAAGTTTTAAATGTTCATATCGAAATATCAATTTGGAAAGCTCGTGTTTGCCTGCCAGTAAAATAGGATGTTTTTGTTCGAATGTTAATTGCGAATTCTGAATTCGACCGCCTACTCTTAATAAACCGTCTTTATCTAAGAAGGGTGTTAGACTAGCAAATTTGGGTTTAAAGTTCAGATATTTGTTTTTTCGAAGAAGATCAATTTCCGTTTTAAAACACTCTTGTTGTGCTTGCTTAATTAATTTATGATATGCAGTGTTTAGTTCGTTTACGGTAATTGGACCTGTCAAACTAGTTTCTGCTTTAGTATTCGCGAGTTTATGTCTCGAATTGTTTATAAACCGATAACACAAGGTTATTATTCGTTTCAATTTAGTTAAGTCCGAAAACCGTGCAAATAAAGATCTTTCGTTTGTTTCATTTACTAGTAACGAATGCGTACATTTCTTTATTTCAGGTAATTCCGCTTGTGGTAACGATAGAAAAGGTTTATTTGGCCATTCGCTTTCATGAAATGACAGCCAATAAGGTCCACTCCACCATTTTTGTTCTTGAAGTAAATCGGTGGGTGCAACGCCGCGTGAAGCTATGTCCGCAGGGTTGTGTTTCGATTCGACATGTCGCCACTTACTAATATCTGTAATACGCTGAATCTCTCCGACTCTATTAGCTACGAACGTTTGGAGAGTACTACTGTCTGTACGAAGCCAACAAAGTACAATTTGTGAGTCCGTCGAATAAAAACAATTAACGGAATACGTGAGAGCATTTTTAGCCCTTTTCATGACTTGAGCAAGTAGTAATGCCCCGCAGAGTTCGAGACGTGGAATTGTTGTTGTTTTAACAGGGGCTACCTTTGATAACCATACCATAATTGACGCATGATACATTTAGTTACGATGATGCAAGGAGCTAACAATCCTAACGGATCATAAATCTTAGAAATTTCTGAGAGTATAGTGCGTTTAGTTACTGTGTTCGTTTGTATTGTGTTAATACGATATGTTAAAGTGTCTGTATTTGAGGACCACTGTAACCCTAACGTTTTTGTATTATCGTCACCAAAGTTTTGTAAATGAGATAATAAATCGTGCTCGTTCACGTTTAAGTTTCGTAATACCTTTGTATCGTTCGATGCCCACTTTTGTAATTTGAAACATCCCAACGATAAAACTTGTGCAACTTCATTGCATATGTTCACAGCTTCATGAATAGTCTCTGCTCCGGTAATTAGATCGTCTACGTACATGTCGCGCATAATGACCTCTGTTGCTTGCGCATATCGTTCGCGATTTTCTTCTGCTAAGTGATGTAAACATCTAATTGCGAGGTAAGGGGATGAGGCTAGACCATAAGTGACCGTATTGAGTTCAAACACCGACAGCGCATCATCTGGATTCGCCCGCCAAAATATTCGTTGATATTGCCTATCTTCTGCTACTATCAAAATCTGACGGTACATTTTGACGATATCCGCCGTGATGACAACGTTATGTTGCCGAAATCGAAGTAATATGGTTAAAAGCTCTTGTTGTAAACTAGGACCTACATGTTGGACGTCATTCAACGACCATCCACTGTCCGTAGGAGACGATGCGTCAAAAACAACACGTAGTTTAGTTGTAAGACTGTCCATCTTAAGAACACCGTGATGCGGAAGATAGTATGATTCATTGTCGTTTACTGAATTTGGTAATTTAGTCATGTGACCCAAAGATTCATATTCCCGCATAAATTGAGTGTATTGCGCGTTCAAATTGGAATCTACTTGTAATTTACGTTCCATGGTATAAAAACGTTTTAGCGCGTTTGACTTAGAATCACCGAGATTATCCGTAGACTCTTTGAATGGTATCGCAACTAGAAATCTACCGTCCTTGTCGCGTGTAACGGTTTTCTTAAAGTGCTCTTCACATTGTGCGTCTTGGCTACAAATAGTTCGCCCCAGAAAATTATCTTCAATTTCCCAGAATTTTTGAAGTTGATCTTGTACGGTAAAGTCCCTTGAAAGGTTACACATTGCTTTATTTTCACGACTAGGCAAATTCAATGGTCCGGCAATTATCCAACCGAATGCAGTGTTTTGCATAATAGGTTCGTTCTTTCCCAATTTGATTTTCCCTTCGCGGAGAATGTCCCAAAAGAGAGGAGCGCCTAATAGTAAATCTATTTCTTTTGATTCGTTGAAATTCGGATCGGCTAACTGTAAATTACTCGGAATGTTCAAGTAAGTTAGATCGAAACCGCTAGACGGCAAATTGTCACTTATTGTCGGCATAATGTAGCAGGAAATATTACGCTTAAAATGGTTACTTGCTTTAATCGTTATTTCGCATTTAGAATCGATTGTTGACGTAATCTGATTTATCCCGATAATTGAAAAGTTGACTTTTGTTTTAGCTATTCCTAATTTATTGCATAAAGACGTAGTAATAAAGTGAGTCTGTGACCCGCAATCGAGAATAGCTCTGCATGTGTGAGAGTATCCTTTGTGATTAACCACTGTAACACGCACTGTGGCCAATAACGATTCTGTTTTTGATTTTACGCAGTGACTTGTAAGCGTAATTTGAGATGGTGTTTTGGTTTCATTTGCTACCCCTACAGTATCTTTGTTGAAATTTTCGAAATGCAATAACGTATTGTGTTTTCTTTGACATTTTCTGCATGCCGATGATGGACAAAATTTATGTATGTGACCGCTTCTTAAACAGTTTGTACATAGCTTCAGTTTCTTAACCTCTGCTGACCTGGCTTCTACCGATAATTTTAAGAAATCTGCACAGTGATATATTAAATGTTCCCCGTCACAATAATTGCAGGAATGTGGTTTACTGAAAAAGGTGAATTTACGTTCAGTTTTTGAAATTGTTTTATTTGATTTGTCTACTTCGCGAGATTCTATGGTTTCTAATACATCAGCTCGTGATTTCAAAAAAGTTTTAAATTCGTTAAGTGTCGGTAGGTCACCTTCGCGTTTAAATTCCTCCCATAGTTTTAATGTTTCTTTATCAAGCTTGTTGCAAATGATGAAAATTATTAACATATCCCATGAATCAGTCGGCAACTTAAGGGAATTCAAAGCTCGTAAGTGTTTTGAAATATTGTCTACCAATTGTCGTAGAATAGCGGACGCTGCCTTTGTGACGTTAGAAATGTCAAAAATTGCTTTTAAATGGTTGAATACCAATAATTGATTATTGTTATAACGTTCGCACAGTAAAACCCATGCTACTGAATAATTCGTTGCAGAAAATTCAAGTGATTTGATTACTTGTAGAGCGTTATCTTCGAGTGAAGCACGTAGATAGTGAAATTTTTGAATGTCACTAATACAATGATTTTCGTGTATTAATGATTCATAAGTGTCTCTAAATTCGATCCAATTAGTGTAAGACCCTTTGAACTTAGGCAATTGTATTGTCGGCAGTTTAATATTATTTAATTGTACATTATCGAAATGAACTGATTCCGCTTCCGTCTTGTCAGAAAGAACCGCTACTGTTTCATCATGTGTTGCATTTTTGATCTCGTTTACACTTAAAATATTTTCAACTTTAACTTGCATCGCGTAAAAGTCGTTTTCAAACGTTTCGCGCTCATTTAGTTCTGTACCAATAGTATTGTCATCGCACACACCTTCAATTTTTGTTTGTAACTCGTCAAATTCTTTGTATAAACTACTAATGTTAGCATACCGAATTTGCAATTCACGAATAAGCTCTTTAAAGTTTTCTGACTCTTGATTCACACTCTGAACTCGTGTCACGAATTTGGTTATCGACGTTAATTTGAACTTTAAAGTACCGCGTTTACGATGTAAATCTTTTAAATCTGTCATTTTACTCGTATGTATTTACTGACTGTATTGACAAAATCGAAGTGGTAATATGTGATATTAGGATAAAGGAACGCATTTACTTACGGACGCGATTGAACAGGTGTCCAATTGTCCAGCAGAATAGTCGCTGAGATCCGGGCTGATGCTTGCAGGCGGCTCAATTGCAGGTAGCTGACTACTTGACTGGATGCTTGTACCACGTTTTCTTTATGTTCGTTTTGGGCTGATTTGCGATTTCAGACCTCGATTTTCTTGTGTTTGCACTCGTATGTCTTGCATTTACTGTTAATTGTGTTTTTTAACAGTATCCCAGGTTCGAAGGACCAAAAAATGTTGTGAAATTGTAAGTGAATTGTACACTGGTTGCTCTCGTCGACATCTTTATTCAACACACAAGACAAGAATACATTGGAGCCTGCGCGGAGCGCTACATGCTAACACACATTAAACAGAGTATGCGCGAACGCGCGAAATATAAAATATCCAACAGAGTTCTTCGCCGAGGTACAGCGCCTAATGACCGAGGAACGACCCGCCGAGGAGCCCTCACCGAGCGCTGACGAGGCTTCGCTCCTAGACCCGTTCATCCTTGCAGCGTACGCTCCCCCGGAGCGCCGCATCCCCGTATGGGCAGGGACCGTATGCTGGAGGTGCGGCCAGAGCGGCCATTACCGCGAGAGTTGTCGCCGTCCCCGAGTCCTGTTCTGTTCCCGATGCGGAAGGACAGGAAGGATGTCCCGGGCCTGCCCATGCAGCACATCGACCGCCGCCCCATCTGCCGTTCCGGCAGTAGACATCGTAGTGGTATGTGACCGCGGAGTGCAGTGCGAACTATTAAGAAGTGCTTGACGCTCATTTAAGTGCAGTAAGGACCTCCGAAAAAGTTAAACTTTTTCTTTCCAAAGTAGGAGGGGTGTGTAACGAAGCGTTACTATTTTTTTTGTTTATTCTGACTTTTAGGATTCCGTTTCAGTTGTTTACATAACTACGTTATGCCGTTTTCTGTTTAGAAGTTTATAAAATTGATTTTATTAGTATTATTGTGCACCGACCGATGATTTTCCGAATGCACCCCGTATTATTTGCATATTCACCGATACATGTAAATGTAATTACTAATCGTTGATTTAATGTTTTACATTTAATAGCCGCTCAAGGCAATTTGTTTATTACGAGCCGTATCATCAGGTGTTGCATTTTTGTTATCCTTATCAGAGGCCGCATTAGTTGGATATCATTATTGGGAATGATTTCAAACACCGTTTATTTTTATTTGCTTTCATTTTAGGAATGTTTACCGATTTATTTGAATACAATTATGTGCCGTTAAATTTATATTTAGAACCGAATAAGGTAATTTTATTTATTTTACGCCGTTTGGCAATATTAAAAATTCATATTTTAGTTTGTTAGCAGTAATAGATTCCGTTTTATTTTATACCGATATTAGAGTTATGTTTGATTACCGATAGCATTTTTATATGATTATTTGACTTTACTAATCACGTCCGAAACCAATAATTTGGTTTATTTGATTTGCATTGGCGCTCGAAGATCTGATAATCGCTTCTTCGACGTAAAAGCGGTGGGGCACCGAGGTGTATCCCACTCTTGGCGGATATGCGTGAATTAAACCAAATTTAGTAAACACCATTAGCCGGCGGGTATAAATACAGCCCCTCGAGCATTAAACAGTCAGTTTTTCCGATCCTGCTTTCTGAAGACTAATCCAGCACCAGCGACCGAAGCCAAGGTACGACCTACACAGGCCAACAATACAGAGGTGAGGAATTGTTTTATCTTGGCACTATTGTTTTACCGTTCACATTTTAATTCTCCGTACTCTTTCTACCCTTGTACCCCTCTCTCTCTCTCTCTAACTTACCCGAAACCCCGGAAGCAACTTCGCTGCGTGTGTCCTGAGTTGTTGTCTTCCATCCTTGTCTCCCCTTGCGGCTGCGTGTGTCCTGACGCAAGTAACCCCTCCTTCAGAAGCATCGTCGCTGCGTGTGACCTGAGGCGGTGTTTTCTGTTCCTTCTCTCCCCTTGCGGCTGCGTGTGTCCTGACGCAAGTAACCCTCCTTCAGAAGCATCGTCGCTGCGTGTGTCCTGAGGCGGTGTTTTCTGTACCTTATCTCCCCTTGCGGCTGCGTGTGTCCTGACGCAAGTAACCCTCCTTCAGAAGTACCGTCGCTGCGTGTGTCCTGAGGCGGTATCTTACATCCATGCAACATCCCTTTATCCAAAGAAAGAGCACCGTGATTCTCGACCGTTCACTACCGGGGTTTGTACCCGAATTGTTCCAAGATATACGATCTCCTTTATCTCTCGCCGTCATAGTGAAACCGTACCTGATACCGTACTGACTCCCGTAGAGGTACCGTATTTGCTACCGTATCTGCTGACGTTTGCTACCGTATTTGCTACCGTATTTGCTACTGTATTGCTATCGTATTTGCTACTGTATTGCTACCGTATTTGCTACCGTATTTTTGCTACCGTTTTGCTTCCGTTTTGCTACTGTATTTGCTACTGTCCAATGTTAATGTTATTGCATTATACCTTTTAATGTAAGACCCTGTATTGTTTAATTCATCTAATATATGTATTAAACCATTCTTGCTTTATTATTCCACGACGTAGTACAATAGAGTCCCTAGGCCGATCCCGAGAGTGCATGTAAATAGCAACAGACCCCTGGACGCCGACGTCTTCAACTGCAGTTACCCAGGTCTTCGTTATCTGTTCCAGGAAAACGAAGCTGTACCGGAGAGTAAACTCAGTAACAAATCTGGCGCCCGAGGCAATCTCCGCAATTGCACGTAATAAGCAGACGTGCAATTGACTCCGTTAAGCCGATTAAAGAAAAGAGCGTCACACCACTAAGGAAAGTATGCTAATTATTAATTTACCCTAGTGTGAAATAATTAAAGTAATAATGATTACTACCCTATGTATTGATTAAACTTATCCCCCTTATTAAACTACCCTGTCTACTGAAATGATTAAATGTACTAAACTACCCAGTGCTGTTTCCTAAACTACCCTGTATTAAAGTGTATTAAGCTACCCAATGCTGTATAAAACTACAAATGTATGCCCTATTCTAATAATTCTTCTACATCTATCATGTTATGTGAGATTATAAAATCGAAGTTCGTTGTGCTTTCGTTGAAGCTAAAATCGCAGTAGCAATTCAAATGGTATCGTTGGTGCAATATTGTTTGTATGTATTCTGAGTAGGGGTGTTCGATAACTGTTTTTTGTTATCGATAACTGTTTGCGAAAAAATATCGATAATTATCGATATATCGATAACTTATCGATATATCGGTAACTTATCGATAATGGATGATTTATCGATATCTTATCAATAACATATCGGTAACATATCGATAAGTTATCGATAACAGATCAATAACGTATCGATAACTTATCACTTTAATACCTCAAATATATAAGCCGTTTTCAAAGAAATGTAATGTTTAAACAAACAACAAATAGCAATTAGTATTTATCAAAGGCTTTGTTTAAGGGTTCTTATAATTTAAGATATTTTAACGAAAGAAACTTAAAGACTGGTATTTACAATGATGTATAAGATTAGATTAGAATACAATACATCATTTTAGAAAATAAATGAAAACTTGTAAGCCTGTCTATAAAAGATTACTAACTGTAAGTGATAGTAAAATGTTCAAAACAGTTATTAAGAAAATACCGTTTTGCATGTCAATTTACAAAAAAATTATCAGAAACAAAAGTACATTACTATTTTTCAAGCATTACATAGTTTGTAAGTTTGATACATTTTGATATTTGAAAACAACGAAAATTTATTATTAAAAACATAAACTTTTTGATTATAGTTTTTTTTAACTTTTTGTTCTGTTTTTTGTTACTTATCGACAAGTTACTGGTAAGTTATCGATAAGTTACCGATAAGCTATCGATAAGTTATCAAGAAGTTATTGATAAATTATCGATAAGTTATCGATAAATTGTCGATAATTTATCGATAAATTACCGTTACGTTATCGATAACTTATCGATAAGTTATCGATATATCGATAACTAAAAATTTTGTTATCGTTATTCGATATATCGATAACTTATCAATAGTTATCGATATATCGATAACTTTGAACACCCCTAATTCTGAGCTCAATGTTGCCTCCATATAGTTAAGAGCAAATCCCCCTGTTTCGGAGTAGGGGAATTGTGTCTAAAACGACATACTTTTTCTTAGAACATCTATAAAATTCGTACCGTTGGCTAAAAAAAGCTGCAAATTGAAGACTTTATTCTTCGAATACTTTACAACATTATACTATATACAGGGTGCCCATTATGTATGGAATATAGTATCTTCTTAGAGTGCTTTATCTCTTACAAGACGTAGCGATCTTCTCTCCTATGCCTGCGTTGCGCGTTTTTAGAGTGTCACGGACATAGAGGACCTACAGTTTAACGTGGGCTCCGAACCACGGGAAGTGAAAACACTTCTACTCCAGAGAAGATTTACTAGGCAGAATACCTCGCTGGTTTGCCATTGCCTAGCTAGGGAGAACGGCCGTTAAAATTCCGATGTTCCGGTGCCGGGAATTGAACGCAGGACCTTCAGCGTAGAAGTCTGACGCGCTAACCTCTAGCCCACGGCCGCCTCTCGGAATATAGTATATATCTCGGTAAATATCGACTTTATAAAAAAAAATTGTATATAAAAGTTGTTTAACATTTTATTTTCCATAACAAGACAGCATTCAATTTTTTTTATTTCAGTAAACAAATGAGTAACGAATAACATTTTAATTTTTTTAAATAGCAATGTACCCTTTCATTAGGCTCATTTGATAGAGATTTTTTTTCTCTTTTCGATGACATAAAATCTTAGTACCCGTATACCAGAAAATTTTTGAAAAAAAAAATGTAAAAACTGTTATAAAGTTAATTTCACCAATAACATGAATCTAGATATCCGAGATCGTCAAGTATCTCATGCATCTACATTGTACAAAATAAAACAAATGAACAAAAAATAGTGTATGTCTCTTAACTAATTATAAAGCTTGAAGATAAAACGAAATTAGCAATAAAATAATTTTCATGGTAATAAGTGTTCAAAATGTTCGCCATTAACTGCAAGGCAGTGGCCCAACCTATCACGAAAAGCTTGAAAAGAATTTCTGAGCGATCTAGGAGAAATTGCTGCAGCTTCAGCTTGTATTCGTTGCTCTAATTCGGCCAGATTCTGAGGTCGGTTTGTATACACTTTTGATTTTAAATATCCCCAGAAGAAGAAATCGCAAGGTGTAAGATCCGGAGATCGGGGAGGCCACTCCACAGACCCTCTTCTGCCTATCCAACGGGCCGCAAATACCACATCTAAATATCGGCGTACAGCTA